>ATSW01107779.1:0-19989 GCA_000444245.1 Botryllus schlosseri | reverse complement strand
GTCTCAGTGGACTTTGAAGCGCAGACAAGGATGGAGGAACGGGTTCAAAGGTTGATGGAACAATTGACGGATGCTTTCGTGGCCGCTGATAGAAAGTGGGTTTGAAATTTGTGGTCAAACTGGAGATTAATGTAGCTCGCGTAGTGTTATAGTGATATTACGAGTACATGCCCAAGTTAAAAATTTTACCAAAAATTTCTTCCAAAATGAATAATTATCCAAATCAGATACTTGAAAATCAATGAAAAGACTCTTTTGAATTGAACCAGCGAATTGACTTTCATTTTGATAAAACCTGCAACATACGCAAATTCTAACAACATTTTTCAGCCCATACGACGATATCTTCACTTCAGGATTCATAAGCACTTCCGCCGTGTTTGGATTACCAGACATATCAATGGCGAAAAGGCCTGAGGCCGATTCACTGGTGTTTTCGAAGACGGAAGTATCAGTTTCCTTTGGTAAGCCGACTTGGTGCATTTCGGAGGTTCCGAAATTTTGACCTGTTCCTTGTGATATCATAAAGTAAAGTCATGACCGCCTGGTTCTTACTGCACAATATGAGTATATCGACATACCGACAACTTGATCCATGTAGATGACAGTTTTGCAAGGCCCAAATCCAATAGCGCAGCAGTTCTTAACCTTTCAATGGCTCACTTCCCGTTGTTGAAATATTCCCTGGCACATTACTTGAAATTCTACTCAAAATATAGAAAATAGTCCTGTGTTTGTGACACATAGTAATGAGAAACAGACTTTTGAATTGCTCATGACTATGGCGATTTTTTTTTTCCTAAAAACAGAAGATTTTGACCTAAAAAATCAAAATTCTGACATTTTTTGACCTGAATAATCTTAATTTTGACCAAAATAATCTTAATTTTGACCAAATTTGACCTAACGTGTGCAAATTAAGTGTTTTCCCACATAATGTTAGAATTGTACTACTTGTACTACTAATTCACTGACGTGTTTAGTGTTTACCTGTACATCATTACATCACAGCAACAACATTCTTTTCGTATTTTGAAATCTTCCCTAAAGCTCCAAATATTTCAAATTTTGCAGCATGGATATATTTCACTAGAATAATAGGACGACAAAAAAAAATAATCTTTTCATCAACTTCATAATTTCCAAAATGGCGCTGCGATTGCAATGCGCTGTAGTGCGTTTCAACTATTGTCCGATCTAAATTCAAGGTCCATGGCAGAAAAATCTTGTTTGCATTTTGTCCGTCGAATAACAAGGAAGCCTCTCGCTATATTGGTCTTGTTACCAATTATTAGTGTGCTTTTACGCCTATCAAACAGGGTTTCATTCATTTTCATAAAATTGAAAGACCAGATTCTACTGTATGATGCTCTTGCAGCTCATATAGTCAGTACATTAATCCTTCAAATATCGTGAGGAGCCCTGAACTAGAGCTTTTTTTTCAGATCAATCTTTTTTCAACGATAGAGTCGTCGTGAACATGTAAGTACTGTTCAAGGGCCTGTTTACACCCTGTGTAGCACATGGTATTTCTTGATCACTAGAATCGCTGGATTCCCCAGCTCTGTTATCATCATCTGGTTCATATTGTGCTCTAATCAAGAGGGTCGCCTCTACCTATTTGATATACCGTGTGGTATACACGGTTCTGGTAAAGATACTGCAGAGTGAAATTCAACTAAAATCCATTAACTTGATTTTGATGCAGAAAAATATGCACCTAATTTCTCAATCACTTTATAATTCGATATTTCATTCCTCAAATTCATGGACAAGCATCCTACTTCTAACATTTTGGAATTGGGATATAAAATTGTAGTGTCTTTGGCACACCGGGGCTTGAGAACGACTGCTCTAATCTACACAACTGCCACAGTAAACGTGGTTAATTCTTAATGTAGAATAGTATGCTATGTCGGCAGTGTTAAGAACCCTGTTTTCTACCGTGGCTACTCAGGATTAATTCTTACTCGGAGGAGAATTCCGTGATGATCGACGTGTTCACTGGAAAATCAACGTTGAACGATATATCGGATGACGAATGGTCAAGCGTGCCGGTGAAAATGTTGCAAGGATTCGGGGTATGTTGAGACAGCAAGGGTGGAGACTGGAGAGTATTTTCTGGACATTTTCAAATTCATAATATAGTAATTCTCAGTCTAAACAGTTTTTGGCCCTATTTTTCAAGTATCAGGACTTATATGCGAAATACAAATAATGCGTTGACTTTACTACGGTCTTCTTCGAAGTTACAATGTCTTGGCCGTCCTCGTCTCGAGTCATATGACTTGGTTCGAGTCATGCGCCTTGACTCGAGTACAAGTCGAGTCAACACAAAAATGGACTCGAGTCGAGTCATTAGAGGCATTTGAAAAATGACTCGGGTTAAGTCGAGTCACCAAAAAATCGCGACTCGAGTCATTACAACCCCGGCATAGTAGTATAATGCTCCTGGCCTGCCTGGTTCGGTTTCAATGACATTGTTATATTGAGCATCCTGTCTATACCTTGCTCATATGTATATCATATATCGCCAAATTGCGTTTGTTATGTATGTTGTTGCTTTGCATGGTTGACAAACAACGATTTTCTTTGTCTCTTTTGTCAGAGAGACACAATTCAAGATCTATCTTCGGACAAGCTAGCAGCGTTACTAGATTCAGATGACGTGTCAAAAGACCCAGCAAGTTTATCAAGAATCCTAGACAAACTTGACTTGACGCAATTCAAAGACGCGCTGAAGATACTGAAGTCAAAAACGGTACTAATACAGGCCCGGGACTGCCGTTAGACACTTTAGTTTGACACTTATGAGATATTTGCAGAACGAAACAGCCGACGGCGTCACCTGGCGTCCCCCGATCAGTATTCAGTCAGTGATTGCGGACGCGTTTTTCCGGTTCCGCCATGGTGGTGAGGAGGAAGAGCTTGACGCTTTCCTGGAGTACATGTGTCCGTTTTCGGCCGGGGTCGACTCGTGGCACATCATGATGCTGCCCAGCGTTGAGTCGTATATCGTGGATATGTAAGTAGATTGCTCAGTTCCGTTTAATAATAATTCCATCGGTTCAAAACACCACAAGAATCCGATATTGTGAAAAGATAGTAAGTAGTCTCTTGGAGTAGTCTCTCAATCAAACGCCCACCTTGGCCTAGAACAGCTTTTCAGCGTATGGGCCATGGCCCAGCAGTGGACCAGGATGCCGTTTTCAGTGGGCCACAGAGCTAGCATGTCACACAGCGGTTGTTTCCAACCAGAGGCTCGTTTACCTTACTTCCGGGGATCGCAAAGTTGCTGAACATTTTTTCGCAATCAGATTCTCAAATAGACCGTAAGTAGGTGTTGGCAAAGGTAGTTGAAGAGATGGACCACGAAACATTTTCAAATCAGAAATTGAGCCGCGACCATAATAAGGTTTAGAAACACTGACCTAGATCAGTGGTTCTCAACCGCNGTGGTNCNCNGACCGGTGCCGGTCCGCGACGACATTCCTGCCGGTCCGCGAGGTATATTANAATTTTATACTTCAATTTCAAGATGTAATGTTGAAGGNTTGTCCANTGATAGAATAAANAAAACANCAAATTTTAAAATAATNCAGAAGTTCGTGANGTAACATTAGGGCTTNNAACATGTTCGATTTGACTTAAAGTTCAAGNCGTGTTATTTGACGAGCNNCAAGTANAGAACAGGTACGANCTGACTCATCGNTATAANAGCGCAGTTTGCGCGATCATTCGTTTTTGATTCATTCATTTTGTGTCGGATCGTAACTGGGGAACCCAAAACCGACCGATTGGTGAAGGGTCGAGCTTGAAAAGTGCCCAAAATTATTTCGCAAATGAACCGAAATCATAGCATATTTTTCTGAAACTTTTTCCAATATTTTTCAATTTCTTTTCGCGCTTTTCGCGATTTAGTGTCACTTATTAGTTTATTAGCTTATTAGGAGCCCTTTTCCGAGATATGCGCATGATTTATAGAAATAGGCATTTCGGCGTCCGCCATTACCCAGCCACGACGTACCAACCCCTAATGAAGTATAGGCTAACATGGAACTCCGAAGGGTGTGCCAAAAATTCGGCAGCGAGAAAACCGATTCAGTCATGAATGATCGATAATATTCGGTATTGCAGCGATTAAGCTATATAAACTTTCCGCTTACACCGAGTAGAATGAATGTGATCACAAGTAGCCTATACATTTAAAAACATCCACCGAACTGTAGAGTCTGGGGGTGATTAGCCCGGAAGTTTGGCTTATCTCCCTGTGGGGGACCAACACCAATGTTTTTGGGAGTGGGCTAACGAAGTGCTTTTGTGGCCTGGATTTCCGGATGACCGGTATAGTTGCTGCAAGGTGTTTTCCTGCGGCACACATTGTATTCGTAGTTGCCAGAATAGCGTATGCGTCTGTGGAAGTGGGCAATGAGCGAGGTAGCACGGCAAGGTGCTCAGTTCGACTTGGTGCTTGGCTCGACCTGGTTCGAGTTGGCGTGGTCGGTTAAACCCACGGCCCTCGGCGATCAAAACCCTTTAAATGTCACTCTCTAGCACCATATATTTGCAAAAAACGGTTGCATTCTTTACATTTTGGCTTCATTTCAATTTTCGAAGTACACCGGTCCGCCAGACGTTTTTAAAAATTTTACCGGTCCGAGAGGTGAAAAAGGTTGAGAACCACTGACCTAGATGATATGAATAAGAGGCATGTACAATAAGCTGAATCAAAAGCAACAGAAGATACCGTGCCACAAGCGAGGAAAATGAGGTAGGATGCGTCAGACCGTGGTCCGGTAATTTCCCATGCAGATTAGTACTTAATCGGTAAAAACTGCTTGTATAGTTGAGGTCACTGTCATGAATGCCTTTGAATAACTATTTATAGCGCATATACTGCAATTCTCGATTGTCAATTTAAAAATCCCATGTATATGCATTGTGCCATTGGTTAGAAGTAATTCGTTAGTGGCCACCTCTGCCTGATACACACCCCAGGATAGAACGTAAGGGTTCAACCATCGAAGTAAGCAAAGCTTTTCTTTACAAAATGTAAAGTGTCAAAAAGTATGTGGTAAGTAGAAGTTGAAGTAGACTAAAACCATATTCACTCGAGTAAGTACTGCAAGTAGCCAAAACGTACTCGGGATAAGCTGTACTCACTTACCACCTCCATTCGTACTACAGGCTGGAATGCTTCGACCTCTCCTACAAAGACCTCGAAAGTTTCCAAAAGCGTAGCATCGTGAACTGGGTCTTGTCCATGTGGGACACGAACGACATGGACGCTGTCCGGGCGCAGCAGATGAGAAACTTCCTCATGGACCTCCCTCTATACGACCTCACCAGCGTTTTCAATTACGCAGAGGTACGATACAGCGGCACGCAACATTGCGGGTATCGGCCAATCCAAAATCTCACGTCTCGTACAGGTTATGAAGTTTGTCAACGCGGGCGGTTTGTTGCTGTTGGACAGCAGTCATGAGATGTTCCACACCGTGTCAGGTTTTATAACGAGGACAATTCAAGACGTAGACCCGTCCAAATTTAGCGATGACGAGATCATGCGGAAGTGAGTATTAAGTCCCAAATTTGATGCGCAACACAACTACTTTATGGATCAGCCTGTAAAATTTGAAAAATAAGTTATCTTGAACAGCACTAGCACACAACACACGCTCACGGTGCCAAAAACCGGATGTTATCAATCTTTCGAGATTTAGTGACGCGATAATATCTCGCGTTATAGACTCGGCAGGGGAAAGTGCGAGATCAAGGCGCGTAAAGTGAAATCGGTTTTGGATTCTGCGAGCATGAAAAAGTTTCTGGACTACACGATGCAGTATTGCAAGGATCGCGAATCGGAATTGCAAGATTCGATGTCGGAGGTAAGACGTTAAGGTTGAGAGCGGAAAGAGCATACATCATTCCACCTACTAACCACGATTACCGTAATTTTCCATGTATAATCCGCAAAATTTTCACGATTTTTTGCCCTAAAATAGCGGGGTGCGTATTATACATGGGTACAACAAGCCTTAAAAAAATCTTCCTCGATAAAAAACTTGAAATCACACCTATCTTCATATTTGTTTCCAATCGCGCATCACTTTCAGCCATCGCGCGTAGTAATTAGTGGGAAGCGTGCTGCCAATTAACGAGAGTCGTGTGCAAAAGCGCGCGATCTCCTGCTGAGTTGGTTTGCCGTTTGTACGCGAGCGAAATTAGGTCACTAATAGACATTCTCGCCAATTCATCGCGTCAACGACAGGCCCGAACAATCGCATATGCAATTTATACATACACAAGAGGCCATGTGCGCAAGATATAATCGCATCTCCAACAGACTTGTTGCGCATGACATAACCGTTAGCCTAGGCGCAATCGCATGTGTAATAGGCATCGTGCGCAAGATATCGGTGTCGGTTCGTTGGCCTAAACTAACTCGCCGCCGGCCTCGCATGCTCTGGCTGCTATCTACTATCGTTTAGAGACAATACCGTTAATTGTATAATGATTAGCAATCGCGTCTGTAAATGGTCTCGTCGTGCTCAAGATGTCGTGTCGCTAGCCTGAACGATCACGCCGCCCGCCTCGCAGGCTTCGGCTGCTATCTACTATCGTTTAAAGACAATCCCACTAATTGTATACTGATTAGCGATCGTTGTGTAATGATTGTTCAAGAGTGACATTGCAAAACAGAATGACATCGTATACGAAATCGGAACTATTCATTTACTGAAATGCAGGGTGCGTACTATACATGGGTACAGGCTTTTTCCCAGAATTTACATGCTATTTTAGGGGTGCGTATTATACATGGGGGCGTACTATACTTGGAAAATTAAGGTAAATCAAAAACTAAATAAGCCAGATTTTGCAATCCATAGACAGAAATAGTTCCAATATATGCAACCAACGGGATCCTCCGAGGTAATTCGCGATCACGAAGTCCTCAGGTTTTGCCAGATCAAGGATATTTAAAATCTTACTTCAAGATATCCACACCGAGTTTCAATCCATCACTTAATTCCAATCTGATTTTCGTCACAGGCTGTAACCCCTACTAAGATCATCTTGACTTTCAAGGTGCCTATTGGTGATCAAAGGTTCCTGGCTGGTGTAATGGTTATCATTTGGATATAAAGCATTAAACGCAAATATCTTCTGTAGGTGCCTCAGCTCACCTGGTCTCATAGAGTAATTTTTGTTGTGTTTTTTGACATTTGCAATTTTTGTATCGTAGTGCACTTCGGAAGCCGCGCTACGCCTGCAGCGTTGTCGAATTTTGGAACAGCAGATCGCCAGGATGGAGACAAAATCCAGTTATTCCAGCTCCACCTTTACCTCGGTATCGGTGACGCAAGTGAATGCCTTCGAACGACCGTCGGTTCAAGAGTTTGAGGTGCGAACGCAATGCCGTGACCCTGTCTATGTAGTGTACAATAGACGTGGTCGAAGTGGTTAACGTTGCTACTCACTTCTAAGTAACTTAATTGTAATTAAATGCAGGAATTTTTGAGATATTTTAAATCTACTTCAAGTTGGAGTGGTAATTGAAAGGTCTAATAACTACCAAGTATGTAGCTTCAAAAAGTAGATTTGAGCAGGGTTACATATTTTAGCAGCTAACTGTAATCTGTTGCAAAATGACCAATTAACTCTGAAATGTTTTGCTCTCAGAAAATATTCCTCACCATTTATTGCGTCCGTTACAATTGGAAGAAGAACTGAATGAAGAACTATGGTATTGCAGCATTTTCGATTTCAACGTCCGATTTTTGTTTTTCAGACCATGAAAATCGTGATGGAGTCTTTTCAAGCCGAGAGCAGCAACAAAGACTTCACCCAGTACACCTCGAGCGATATCCGCACCGTGGCCGGCGCCTTCAGCATTTTGAAGCCCAAAGAAATAGACGACATACCCGACGAAGCGATCTTGGACAACATGGACGCTTTGAAAAACAACACAAACCTGTCAACTAATCAGGTTTGTGAATTTACATCGCCCATTATCAAATACTTTCTCTGATCAGTGATCACGTTATGTACATGAGCAGCACTGAATATCAATTCTGGTGAATTGGACACTTGTGGTCCCCTAATCCTTACCCTGATCCCCCCTACCATAACCTCTTACTTTAAACCTAACCTAGCCACTAACCGCTGCTCTTAACCATAACCTAACCCGAAATTCTGACTCAAATACAATAATACAGAGACACCAAGTGCCGAATTCACCAAGTGTCGTCTATCTCATTTCATTTCATTCAGTGAAATATGCATTTCTGGATTTATTGATACAATATTTTTGCATTGATTGCATAATAATAATAGTGTTTTACAATCCCAATGCCAAATTCATTGAGTGCTGAATTCACTACTAACCTGACAAACCCCTGCTTTAATGTGCAAGCCTTCGGCAAACCGCAAATTTTACCCTGAATTACAAGAACAAAAATCTCCCACATCATTACCATTACCACCGTTATAGGAGCACAAAATGAACTCTGCATCAACAACAGTGTTAAAAGAACTAAACCATTCAAACACCCTAAAAATATATTACAGTGCATATGTACTGCTGCTATGTATGAGTCAAGTTTTGACTTGAGATAACTTCTGCGGTTAATTGGAACCATGGTTAAGAACCCCTGAGTTAAATGCTAACAGCTAGCCTATCCAAATTCAAAGTTTTGGAAATGACACCTTCACAAGCGGTTTCCATTGCATTTAGAAACGCAAGATCTTCAGCAAGATTGTCTCAGCCGGATTTGAAGTTACCACTTCCAGCAGCATTATGGAACTTGGAGAGTTCGTCACAAGCGTGCCTTCCGATCAATTCAAACAACTGGACGCCGAGGGTATCAAGGAAAGCCTCGGTGAACTGTCGAAACACGCGAAGGACTTCTCGCCTGCACAAAAGAAAGCTATCATGGAAACGGTGAAAGCTTTATCCTGGTATTGCCTGGTTGAGATTGATGCGCGGCAAGTCTCCTACGATACATTCAATGGGCGATTTTATTATTGCTATCTCCTCGAGATCAACAATACACAATGCAATGTCATGAAAAGATAGGACGATGTCAAAACGACCAATTACGGTTCAGCGATCTGATATCCATTTTGGCCTAATGGTATTACTTTCAATCAACCAATCAAATTTATTTTGTTATAACAATCAATATGAAAGGAGATTTTGTGAATAATATACTATTCAATTGTATATTGAAATTCTCCAAAAAGCTTTTCAAATATGATAACAGGACTGCGGTGAAGAGGAACAAAATCATCAAGTTACCTGCAGTCTTTGTTAACTATAAAAATAGATTACGGTCGGGTATTCTTTGTAAATGATATGATGCATAATATTGATGTATTCTTAGTGTTATTTTCTTTACGTATAAACTTTTTATTTTTAATAATAGATGATTTTATATTCATGTAGTCTTTTAAATTGCAGTCCGTGTACGATAGGAAAATATGTTATGGTTGAATTAACAAGTCTGTATAATTATAATGAAATATATTATTATTGAACATGATAAGTTAATGAACAGGATGAATACGTCGATATGATTTATAATATAATTTAAATAGAATAAAGCCCGATGTAACAGCGTTCAATCTTGATGTGCTGGCTCTCTTCATTCTATTCCTTGTATTCGTCCTTTATATCGTATCTTGTTCAATCATTTTTTAAAAAGACAGCGTAAGGACAGCGACGCAGTGGTTGGATCTCTGATCTGGCATAACAGAGGTCTCAGCCACAATTCCAGTTTTGTGTATTCCGAAAATCCAGCAAAATTTATGCTCTGGTTTCTGAACGCTTTCTCCGTTCAGCTGAACGACGGAAACGTAACTGACATGATTCAGCAAGACCTCGGTGATTTGGTCACTGAAATTCCCGTGTCAGACCTGAAGGATATCGTCATTGGCAAGGAGGACTTAGAGAAAATTGGCAAGCAGCCTTGGACTCGCGGCCAAGTGAGTGGTTTGAGACTCAATTGGAAATTATTGCAGCAAAATAACGGTTGATAACCTGATTTGTTTACTATACATGTTTGTTAATGTGTTCCTTCATCGAATTTACTCCCATGAGCAACCAGTCTTATGTATTATTGTATTCCCGATAATGTAATTCTTGTAGGAAGCGTATAAATATATAATCTTTGGCAAAGCAAATGCACACTGCTGCAGTAGTCTGTGTGAATTTGACTTGGGTTAAAGAATACTTTTAAAATATTCAATTTTTTAGTGTTGCTTCATGTGGCATAAATTTTTCATTGTGGTGGTATTATTGAGAATTATTTCACAACAGACATCGTTGTTTCCCAAAATTTAACTTTAATGCTCACACTTATTTATCACTGTCGCTTAGTTGTGGTGAATATGTCAGTGTGAATTTTCCAACGCAGGCAGCAAATTTGTTCCGGCAATACAGAAAAACTTCCGGATTGGAAGACACGCCGATGTCTGTTGATGATATACGGTATGTTTCGCAATGGGTATGAAAAGTGAAAAGTTGAGATATCCGAATTTGATATTCCAGCGAGATGGGCCGCACCAGTATCGGTCTGTCGTGTAAGGACATCATGAAAATCTTAGACGATGAATCGTATGACGCAGCGCAAGCGTTGGTTGAACAGACAGAAAGATCTCTCACTCTGGATATGGTGAGTGGGAGACATGGAATAATCGTGATATGTTTTTGTGGTCGATTATAGCATTTTCAAGCGATCATGATGGAATACATTTGTAAGAGTTCCGAAGTAATCATAATAATCTATTTATTTATATCATTGATAAAAGCATGATTATATGCTTTTTAGTTTTACGAAGACTAAAACGTAGACAGTTGACACACACACCCTAATTTTTGACTTGTAGATTATAACGTAATATATTTCGACTATGTCACAATTAATCTGTGATGTCACGTTATTGTAAAAAAATGTCCCCACCCCATGTTCTATCCCTCCCAAATTTACATCAGGACTACATGTATGGATGTGAACTGAGCAAGGTATATTGCGCAGTATCAAATCATCGTCAGTAAAATCTAGGGTGCTTACACCTCTCATTATTACATCACAATTACCGGCTAAACTCATTGCTCATCAATAGTGAATTTTATCCACACACATCCAGTAAGAATTCACTGCCCAAGCTGTTCTTTTTCGATCAACGGGGACACAGAACATTTGTAATGTGTGGATTGTGAATTTTGTGTTCATTTCATGTTATTCTCCTATGATCCTGGAAGCGTGCACCATTCATTTTTTTCCCCATTCTTCACTCAAAATTTTAATCTACCGTCAGCTTATTCAATGTGCCTTAGTGCTGATGACGTTATTTCAAGTTGCAGGCATGTAACCTTTATGCTATCATTCAACCAATTTCAGAACGACTGCATCGCTACCAAGTTGCATTATTCGTTACGTGTGCTGTACGGCGCGGATTACATCTCGAACGACACAGATACAAATCTGGAAACTATTCTTCAATACATACCCGAAGACATCGCCATGATGATGCCCACCGACGAACTGGCGAAAGTGCCGTCAACCGCGTGTATGGAGCTGATGGCTAATATCGGAAAGGCGGGACTTAATTTGCTGCCGCTGGCTGGTTCTGGATTGGAAAGGAGAAAGGCCCTGGCCAACATCACCATGGCGTGCATTGTGAGTATCAGTGATGATGGCTGTTACATTGATGTGTGGTTTAAATTCGTCATTGTTAATTGTATGTCTAGCATTTCTTAGCAATAGTATAGTGATTTTGATTATACTTCTGTCCTGCTTCAAGATTTTCGTGGCCAAATTGTTAGGGTGGGTGCAATGTTTGTTTGCTAATAGTGGAATTTGAACAGGTGCTGGCAGGATCACTGTTATCTTAGCGATATTGTACTCGATAATGTGTATACGTCCTACAAACCCATGGTCTTTCTGCATTGATTATCATGACATAATTTGTGATTTGAGGAAATTTGTACGATATGCTGAATATGAGTTAAACACATAGCCCAACTACTTTTCGAAGATAAATAGCCGACTTTATTTTAAACCTGTCGTATTTTGAAATCGCTTAAGTTTAATTTGACTTCGGCCGCAGCCAATCAGATGTTTTCTAGTATAGAATTGGAATTGATCTTTAAGGATAATCAGCAGTTGACATTGCAGTCATACTGATTGCTTGTGAAACTGGGGTAAAACTCGTGTGAGTGTGCCTTGTAACGCATTCACATTGATTTTGCAAATATAGTATTCGAGGCAGGGATCGTTTCTCTGGATCCCCCAACCGAGAAATTTTGGTAGGGCGATTTTTTTTTGACATATAAAAATATGTCAAAACTTTGTCAAAATTATAGCGTTAAGTCCAAAAATTGTCAAATTTGTTTACACAGTCAAAATTTTTTGCAACCTGCATTTCGTTTGTAACGTAGATATTCGCACTCTTGATGAACCATAGTCTATATAAAGACTATGGATGAACTTATCATTTGACATTTTACAGCTTGTAGCCTATTTCATAGGCCTACCCTTGTAGACGGCTCATTGTCTGCTCATTATGAATCATAAACGGTCAAATGAAACAAATATGTTGACGTGGTGTTATGCTCAACGTACCGCAATATACTAAGTGAAGCAAGACTGAGTGGGCATTGGTTCTTATATCTATTTATCAAGAAGCGCGTCATGAAAAATTGTGATGTAGACACCATTGTCAGAATGAAGCAACACGGTGGGTCACCAGCAGTCTGTGTACAATTTCAGTATTGCCAGCCAAAAACTGCTGCTGTTGAACTTTCTTTCTCCCTTCTTGGCCAACTACTTAGTAAGGACAAACACTTTCTACCCGAGAATGTAGGAAAGTATCTTTCGTTGTACTACAAAAAATTTAAATTATTTCTACCATAATGCGTGATGTAGCTACTGGAATTCTTCATAGATGCAGATTTCGTTTAAATAAAGTTTTTTCATGTAAATATTTGTCAGTTTTCCAGTCAAAAAAGTTTTTTCAGGACAAACTACTTCGTAGGGACAGACAGTTCCAACCAGAAATGAAGATAAGTAGCACAATTCCTACATTATTGGGGAAAGCACCTAATTTACATACATGAGGTCAAAATTTGGTCAAAATCTTCCGTTTTTAGGTAAATAAATCGCCCTACTGATGTGTGTAGAAAGGTCGTCACTTTTGCCCAGTCCCTGCCACGGCCTGATTACTGGTTGGAGTGTGCTTATTAGTGTGTGGCTCGGCCTATCGAAACCTTCGGTGAGCTCTGAAAATGAGACAAAATATGAGGACATATGTCAACAATATGGACAGATATTATAAATATGGACAATGTAGTTTTACAGTTGTAGTTTCAACATTGGCCTTTCATGTGCCCCTTAAAACTTTTCCACTTACTCAACGCGATGATATTATCATCTATCGCGTATTCCCAATGAACACATTCCTAGCCTTAGGGAATTATTGTCTCCGATCACTAGTTTGCCGGCTGCTATTAGCAATCTGAATGTTATTTGTATCCAGGTATCTAACCGCTTGCAAGATCATGACATCGATGTCGGCGAAGCCCTCACGTTCGGCCAGTTGGTTTGCGACTTGGAGGTTGAGCATTGGACCAAATTCAGTCTGGATGCGTTCATCGAAATGCTGGCGGAACTTTCCGACTGTTTCTACAGGTGTGGTGGTTTTATTTTTTTTACATTGGCTGGGTAGCTCGCAGAAATGGCCAGTAACGTGACGGTTTCACTTTTTCATACTATTCAGGTGGATTTGTCTGTGTTTTTAGGCTGGTGTCGGAATTTTGCTCGTGATTGATATATATTTAAACAATTGCTGGTACCCGAGTATCATGTTTGACTGCTTTGGCCATCTCTGTTAGCGTTAGCGGGGGAGTGCCTTTACTTTTTCACAGTGCTCAAGTAGATCGCTCCTGCTTACACAGCTGCCTTAGATGTGGTGCTTGCTATTATTCTCCCAAGTAGACAGGAAAGTTTTGTATAAGCCGACGTGGTGCGCATACCGTGTGAATTCGCTAATCACAGTGTTGCTGTGACTTTTTCCTTTAGTAAAGTTCACTTGAAGAGCTTAAATTAAAGCTTAAGCATAAGCTCAATTAAAGTTTGCTTCTTTCAATAGAACTGATGCCAAATTCATTTCAAATATAAGGCAATATCTCTTGATTTCAGGCAATCATAAAAATCATGACATGTAGAGAAGCATTACTTCTTGATCTCACCAACTGAGCAACAGTTTTGAGCATAGCTTTTGGCACATTAGAATTTCCCACCATAAAATTTAATGCTATTTTATCAAATTCAGAATATTCTAACTCTTACAACGTTGCTTATACGGGTTGGAATTGTGCCAAATTTGTTGTGCAGGATTTTTATTTGGTAACCTAACAATTACACATGGTCGTATGGGAAATAGTAAAATAAATATATTTTTAACAACCCTGGCACACAAGCATGGCGTTCGAGTATTGTGGACGTACGAGAATTTAAACCAAAAAATATAACGTCAGATTGGCCGAAGATAAGATCCAGCATTTGATGTCGCGAATCTACGAAAAATACGGCAGCGACTCAACGACGTGGACTGAAGACGTTTTATCCGTACTGGGCCCCTTGATGGCGCTTATGAGCGACGATGTCATCAGCAAGATACCAGAGGTAAGAAGCCTACTGTACTGTGTACAGATATGGTGAAAGTAGTCACTAAATTAGGCGGTATGCAGAAGTAAATTTCTACTCGATTACAATTAGATGCAGCAATTTCGAAGACATGTAAAAACTACATAAAGTGGGAGTAGATTAAGTTCTGAAAAGTACTCGAGGGAGGAGTGCTATGTCACGCAGTTCTTATGACAATTTCACTCGTTTATGTAATGCAAGCTCGTCCCAAAACTACTCTCTTTTTCAAAATCGAAGTAAGAAATTTTGTCTAAAAACTGTTCAAGCTTGTGTGAAAGTTGACTAACAACATATAAAGTGCAAATTGCCGATACAGAAAAAGTAGAAGATTTTTGGTACTGACCGTGTCGTTTGGTTAGGACACCGTGTACGAGTCTATGGACGACGTGTCGCCGCCTCAATTAGACCCGGAGCTGCCAGCCCATCAGTTTATGAATTATGAAGCCGTCTACGGGAAATTCGTGGATAGTGTTATGTCACAGAGAGTGTCGGATTCACGTCGGAAAAGAGAAGGTCAGTTGCTGTGGTCTTACCGTTGTGTTTTTTTCTCGTTTCGACTGTGTTTTGGGAACGAAAAACAATCGGTTTGGCTTGTGGAATTTGTCGTTAATCTTGAGTTATACAGGTCAAAGCGATAACGATGTTAGCAAGCGAACAAGAGTAGAATTCTGCCATGTTTTGTGTTATTCGTGTGTGTATACAGTGTATTTGTACTTTTTTCTAGTGTAAACAGTTATTCTTAGGTACCGTGCTTTCACTGCACCAAGAAGTACTCAACTTCAACATCCATCATAGTCATTTCATTGTATAAATGCGCATGTGCAATTATGCATGCTTCTTCTCTACTTCGCCTAGGCCAAGGTGGATGTCTGATTTCAAAGACTATACTCCAAGTCGTTTCGACAGCTTCCTATCTTTTCATTGTATCGCAGTTTTGTGGTGTTTCGAAATTATGAAAATAATAATAAACTGATACTGATACAGAGAATACAACCCCTATTTTCCGTAATGTAATTCTAATGTTATTCCATTAAATAATCCTTCAAGATAGCACATGTCGAGTATGTTTATAGGCCACATTATAACCACCCGACCGCGGTGTTGTGGTTTCTAGTCACCGTTAGGAGCAAGTTGCTGACATTGACACCCAATTCCGAGGAGGCAAGAATGTGTGTATTCAAATCACTGACCAAAACTAGTTATTCACAGAAACGAAAAGCCCAAAACCCTGAAATGCACAATTCGGTTTATTTCGTTGAAAGCAGTGGATGTTATCCTCTATTAACCCTTGTGGCTAATATGCAAGTCTTCAGTGAATCCCAAATTTTCGCCTGAGCCACAAATATAAAATCTACTTCATTACATATCTAATGCATTACCTTAGGACAAAATGAAATGTGCATCAACAACATATGATTATCACAAAAACAAGACGGATACAACAAACATTTGCCGCGAATCAACGTTACCAGTTCGGAAATGTGAGGCTTCAGCAGCGCGATACCCTCCAAGTTTCGATTTTAAACATTTTATACCGTTACCTTTCCTGCTAATTCCCTTCAGCCAATGATTGCCAAGACTGACCTGTCATCACGAATAATATGAGCCTTGACCTCCACCAGGCCCCTGAGACTGCTCAGCGAATGCCGGTTAAGAGCCACAGCCCTAGAGTGTAGGGACTGACCGTTATGTAACCTAGAATTTGGACCCTGTCACTTGACCTGTGAAATGTATCTAACGACAACGGATTGATTTCCGCACGTAATCAGTCAAATTGAGTCTTATATCAACAAATTCTTTACAATTTTCAATCTTTACCACAGTTACCGCGCCAGACTACGACGAGATAGTGCTTTTGGGTGCTGGAAATGTTGCGTGGAGCGCCGAAGAACTTGACGCTATCACTGACGACGATTTTTCTAACGCTTTATCCGTCCTGGGAGCTATCGGCACGTGGTCCAGAGATCAAAGCTCTACCTTGGTCGCAAAACTCAAATCCGTTAGTGTTGTGTAATATCTCGGCGGACGATATTTTATATGATTCCTAATGAAGCGAAAATCGTTATTTTATATCAGATCTACGGGTCGGTGGAGTCTTGGGCTGGCAAAGTGATCAGCGACGCCCAGCACTTGATCGGTGAATTGACAGCCTCGGAATTGGCAAAACTGGTTATCGATGACATAGAGGCAGCTACACAACTTTCCAGCGTCAACTTCACAAACGCAGAGGTACCACTCAACTTTTGAGATGTTTTATTGAGGTTTCTTCCGATTTCATCCATGCGTGCATTTTTTTGCGTCACGATACAAAATCGTGATTATATCATAATTCTCTGGTATACGGCCTCAGGTCCGTATACCGTATCTGATAATTGCAGCTGTTTTAGTAATTCCCAGTTCTAAAGCATCGTAACTTGAAGGTATAGGCCTGCAGTCCATGTGCCATATTTGATAACATCGTAGCCGTTGAAGTAATTCAACATCTTAAATCTTGAAACCCTGAATGACTTTCAGATTAGAATATTTCAAGCCAGATTAGATTGCTATACTCTTCAATTAAACATTTGATATTATTGACTCATTTGTGAAACAGATTTATAAATAATTGGATATTTTCAAGTGAATACCGACAAAAAGTTTTGGAGAACATTTTTAATTTGTAGTTGACGATCTAAAGCAGAGAGCAACATACTTGACAGATGAATGGTTTCGATTCAGCCTTATTACAGTGGTGATTAATAAGCATTGTTAAACATTCATGTACCGATATGCACAGGAGATAAACAAATTGTAATTACAGTCTCACATATTTTCCAAATATTCCAACCTGGAAGCTATTTTTGATGGTACTTCTTGTGGTGTTAGCATGTAAATTATTACGATCGAGAAGGCGTAGCCGACATATTTGAATGCAGCACTAAAATTCAATAGGATTGCGACAGAATATGCCCAGAAAAGTCATAAGGTTTTGCTGCCGCAGTGATGCTTCTATAGTCAGGTATACGAGTTATGAGTGTTGAGTGAATAGTAGTTGGTGCATTAGATAAATTTGGAGCACTCAGAAAAGCAGTCGTTATAGTTGAAGGTATTTAGCCCTCGTGAGTGTAACTTCTTGATACCAGTGACAGGGATACGGCTGAATCAGTAAAAACATTACGAATTTTCGTGTTCCAGAAATACATGATAATCGAGGGATATTTGAGAGGAGCTAAGACGAATCTCTCAGTTTTGTCGAGTAGCGAGCTAGCAGGGTTTGGTTCTTTAGCATGCGGAATCGATACTGACACCTTCACCCTGCTTATGAACGCCACAATAAGGTAAGTGTCATTGTATGATTGTGAGATTACGAACTGCACCAGAGCATCAATTACGCCCTAAATTCCACTAACGTTTTCAGGTCAGCGATAAAAGACCTCGGTAAATTGAGTTGCTTTTCCCAAGATCAGTATGATTTTCTGAAAATGATTGCCGTGTCAGCCGGAGAAAGCCAGATCCCATCTGCCGCGGAATTGGATGATATGGGCACCATTGCAGGTCTGTATTTCAACTTGACGCCAACCGAGACAAGAATTTATAAGATTTCTTTCATTTAGCCGGATTGACAATACAAGATTTATCTGCGTTGCCTGTCGAATCGATGGCATTCATAAAACCAGCTGCATTCTTGCAAATGACGCCTAGCCGCATACGGGTATGGTAGCATAATTCTCTAGCAATATCGCATGTCGTGTGTCTCTTAATGTCATCGGCTACCCAATTGCAAAATACAGAAAGTACGAAGCTTATCTATTGATTAGAGAACTGAAATATCAAGTTTTAAAGGATTTAGCAATTTGAAATGTGTTTTTCTGCACCGTGGGTGTTGTAATATAGAGTTCATGGTCTACTTTATAGTTAGCGCAATGCTGCAAAGGTTATACTAAACTCTTTAAAGCAGGGGTGTCAAACATACGGGCCGCATCCGGCCCGCCAGGCGATTTCATCCGGCCCGCGAAGCCATTCTGAGTAAATTGAAAATTCTTATAATTTCCAGCACGTTTGCAAAAAATGTTGAGATTTTTTTGCAGTAAATAGTTCCAAGTTCATTAGACCCATTATAATAATTCGACTACGGACTACGACGCTGTGGTTTCACTCTATTTATCACAAGTCGGTGAAATTGAGATCCAATTTTTAGAAGGCAAAAAGTGCACACTCAGTTCCGAGTTTTATACAAATATAGAAAAAAATGTAGTTGGTCACAGAAGCAAAAGTGCCTATGCGGAACCGTTACATGCAGTTTACATGGAAAATATGCTGGTTCCACAAATATATAATTGAAATATCTATGCTCGCATTACTGTTTCACTTTCCGTCCAAAAGATCCCCAGCCACGAGAGAAACGAGACTCGCGATTTAATAAAATAAACCGAATTTCAGCGTCCGCGTTTGCAATTAAATATCTTGTATTCCTCACAACGCATGTGCAGAGCCAACACCAGATTACGGCTAAATCAAAGAATAGCAGAGCATAGAATATGCCACTGTCATAACGGTTCTTAACTGTATTAAACCAGACAATTAACGCATATTTGCCAATTCCATTGTTCGCAAATAAAGGTGTTGCGAGCTTGCGACTTGCTACTTTAAAAACAATATGATCCGTGTATCATCTCTATATGCTTTCAAGATATTCAAATAAAAAGCAAGAGAACTGGTAACATTTTGGAATCAGTTGACTGGTCCGGCCCGCGAGCGACTTGAAGGCTTGAATCCGGCCCGCGGGCAATTTGAGTTTGACACCCCTGCTTTAAAGGCACCCTACAATTAGTTTAAGACCGGTTATGTATGAAAGCTAAGAAGACTTTTTAAGCAAAATTTGTTACATTTTTACAGTAAAATTTAGCGACATTTAGAGGCTAGCAAACAGCCAAGTCAAATTTATCTCAAAAGAAACCGAACAATCGAAATAAGTTACAGTCTTTTAACAGGACTTTGTCTTGCAGAAAATTCTATAAAACCCTGTCTACCATGCTTCTATTTCTCATTGATTGAAGTCTCTAGTTTATATTTGAATTTGGAATGTTCAACGGTGCACAAAATTTGTTTTGAAATTTTACCAGTCTTCAAGCTAAAAAAGTTGAAAAGCTTTTCTCTGATATCTGAGAACGCCATGCATGTACAGCAGCCGGCAGTATATAGTCGAGACTAGAGACATTCTCATTTTCTGTCTGTCCTATACTTCAAGTCTGGATGTCGCAAATGTGCAATATCATGCGTTTGACGATCATTTCTGTCA
>ATSW01107777.1:0-12611 GCA_000444245.1 Botryllus schlosseri | reverse complement strand
GATAAAAGTTGCTAATAAACCGAACCGAATCGAACCGATCATTTATATTACATGAATAGAAGAGCTTCTTGGAGGTACAGAACTTCAATATGCAATTGAATAGTATATTCATATTGAAATAAACCCAAATATTTTCGTCTGACACTCGTGAATAGAATGTAACTCATGTGCATTGGCATATCTTGATTCTACTACTATAGATATTCCTGGTTTTCTCTGTTGTTGTGATCACGCGAGATGAGCAGTAGAGACGTGGGTAGGGCCGTGGGTGGTAACAATATTAGGTGGGCGGCGCAGGTCAGATTAGTTTTGCAGATCGGTAGCTTACTGAGAATACGGATCAATACCAGCAACTGTGTATTACGAGATACAATAAGGTTGTGTTTTAAACGACGAGATCCTCAACATCAGTAGATTTTCAAGATGTTCATGTTTTGTTTGGTGATATACTTTACTTTGACAACATTGTGTTTTTCGTCCATTCAGGTATCAGGTTGTTCCAGGGGCAAGACGTTTTTCCTTGCAGTTGGTAAAGCTTATGAATCACTTGAGTGCTTCTGTGTAACTTTATGAATGCATTGTCGATATGAAATATCAAAATTGGAAGAATTCAAACGGCCTTACTGTCCGTGACCGTGATCGTGTTATCTTNTCAGTATTCTCTCTTCATTTTTCCTCGTATTATGGTAACAAAATGGACGAAACTTGATTAAATGATTGGTATATCAAGCTAACCAGTAACCAGCATGTGGTCTCCGAGCAAAATTGGACTAGATAATTTTTAGCTTTTTAAAAATCCAAATTCGATCGAAATTCGAATTCGAATTTTACCCGCATGGTTTTTAAGAAAATTGAATCATAATTTTAATTACTGGATTGATTTACTCAAAATTGAAAAGAATTAACAAAAGATCAAGTTCATGAGCTCATATCACATCAGAGTTCATTCAGCATGAGAATAACAAATGTCTGTAACCCCAGCTTGGCTCGTTTTGCATTATGTAGTTCCCCTGTTTCTTCTTCATGAAAATCAGAAATTAGAGCTTAGAAACCTTTCATAAATCAAATTAGAACTAGATTGCCGGCAGTTCTCAATGATTGAGCGAAAGGTGGAGATCGTAAAGTTGGATTATCGATAAAGAATTTGTCTTGTTCATCAGGATTTAACACCCACTTACCTAGGATTACAGAAACCTGTTGATTGCAGCGCATAAAGTTTGTTTTCATCTCATGATTTAACAAACTGTAGACGATAATATAGTTATCTATAAAAACTACGTACATTGCGTAGCATTCCTACGCGCGAATATTTCCGATTATGACCATGACGATTGTCTCCTAAATAATGGCTTGCTTCAACAAAAAACGAACTATGTAGCCAGGACCCACCATTGCAGAGCGATTTATCTATCAATATTGTATAATCCGCTTCTTTGCTAGGCTATACATTTCTTATTACGCACGACTTCAATTTCAGGATGATGATAATTCACCTGATATAGTCTGAATATCTTTATTAGCAGCCTGTCATTTCATTCAACAAATTGACAACTGACAGCCAAAACCTCGTTTTCGCATTATGATGCCATATATAACACCACTTAATTGCCAATAATTGGAAACTCTGGACACCTCGAGTGATCGTCAGGCGTAACTTTATCCAAGTTTATGCGTCGCGATTAGCATTCCTTTGGATCAACTAACTTTGTGATCTCTGCCTATAAAATACGTCCCGATTAGCAGTTTTTAATCACATGATTAGCATTCTCCCGGATCAGCTAATTTTACGATCTCCGCCCTAAATAGACAACTAGCATTTATATCTATAGACTATAGTTGTCCAAGTCTTCTCCTGATGTCAAATGAAACAGAGCTAAGTGGGCCTCCTCATCAATTGATATCCCATGATATCATGTACTTTAGATAATTCAATCTATGTCGGTAAACTTCTAATCAACCACACAAATCCAATCGAATAACCGTCAAAAAATGTGCTGCCATTGAGTACAGTGGTTCTCAAACTTTTTATAGACACGCCTCCCCTTCTGATACGGTAGTGAAAAATTTCGCGCCCACCTTATTGTCACATCACATAATGCAACCAGAATGATGGAAATCCCAACAGGTAGTCTGATAGCATAGATGGAAGGTTATGACTATTGATGAGAGAATTCTCAATTATGAAATTTGGACTTCACACAGAGCAATAACTATAAATTAGATGTAATTCATGATGAACACGAAAATTCTTTTAGTTGACCGCAGCTTCGCGCCCCCCTTCAGATGCTCTCACCCCCCATCCTAAGTTCGAGAACCACTGATTTAGTAATCCAACCTGATGTGTATTTACAGATGCTATGCATTAGATTGCTTATCGTGACACTTGCAGTTTTTGTTAAAGTAGGGAATGGTATGTATCAACCTACAGTTTCATGACTTTCATGACTTACTTTCCAATGGTATTTTCAGGCAATGGAGCTAGGAAATTTGTTCGATATTATGAACACTTGCTTTACGATCGGGATTTAATTATAAATCAACATAACAGAGTCAAAAGATCAGCACAAGATGGTTTGTCCAATGGACAGTTATTTTTGAAGTTTCAATCCCATGGGCGGTAAGGTCATTGTTCTATCGTTCTCTAGAAATTTAAATTTCAAAATGCTCTCGATGAATCTCATTTAAAATATCAACACATAATTATAGTTTTTGAGACCGAGTTTTTGGTGTGCGATACAAGCTTCTCATTAGTTGAAACTAGAAATCTCACGGCATTTGACAACCACGTATGTCCAGTTAATAGGAGTACTTACCATTGAGTGCCCAAATGAAATAGAATGCTTGCAAGTTGCCGCATTCGATTCATGATGAGTAGCCTATTGATCTCATAGCTGTGTATGGAATACCACCCCATAGAAATTTGCCTACTGTTGACTTCGCCTTCACTTTTGAGGAAATTTGTTCTGTTTTGCCTGGGCCTGATGAGAAAGTGTACATTGCTGTATATGAAATCACAGCTCATGTCATCAAACTACCGTAATATGACATTCAATCTTTGAGATTTGATTTACCCTTCATGAGCACATCTTGGTATTGTAAAATAACTTCTGTTTCTCGATGTGGCAAACATTCTTCTCCCTTCATTTTCGCGAAGTTTAGTTTTCATTACGAATACTGTGACTCGATAACGACGTGATGATGAGAAATCTGACTGTTGCTTTGTACTCTATCATGATGGCCTGTTTGCGTGTCATTATTAGATTTCATACGCACTGGTTGGATTAGATGACGTAACTATAAAGGCATTTAATAGGCAAAAATTCATCATTTCCTTAGTAAGAATTCGTGTCAACAAAATTGATATAATACGCATTCATCTATCTGCAACCTTAGTTATAGCATTTGTGGTACTCGCTTGAACATTGCTAATGAAGTTGCTCAAATCATCGGTTATGCAATTATAAATGTATTGTGCAGGTATTTCGATTTACGACTGGTAAGGGATGACACAGTGTTCCATAAAGACTTTGAATTGGTAAACGGAAATGGTGTTCCCATCGAACATGACATCTCGTACATTTACCATGGAAACGTTTGGGGTTCGTACTTTTTTCATTTCCTTATCTGAAAGTAAGATTGTAATCTGTCTGATTTAACAGGGAAGCCCAGAAGCTCTGTTCACGGCAGTATCATAGATGGCGTTTTCACTGGAGTTATTAGCGATCCAGACCATGGAAGATACTATGTTGAAAACAAAGAAGATTTTTTCAGCAATGACTCGTATTTGGCACCTGTCAACAGTCATTCGGTCATTTATCATGAAAAGGAAATCGACCACCCACATATGTGAGATATTTTAGAGCCCAATCGTGATTATATCGTTTTCTAAAAGCAAGTTTTCGTAAGGTACGAATCGCATAAAACATGCGGGCATTCTTTCTCGGATATTGAAAAAAGGATGAATGAATTTCAGAAATTGACTCAAATCAAGGTATGATCTTCTTATATGTCAATAATTTCATTGTTGATGGGGCTACTGTATGTGAAATCAATCAATTAACAATAACGTTAATTGGTTGTCCATTGCATTTAACACTCAAAAGATAAGTTGATCACTTGGTTATTCCCTGGGAAATCGTGAGGTAACTTGATATAGTAAATGATGTTGACTCACTTAGCGGCTTGGTTGCCAATATTTACACGGTGATTATGTCTGTAATGATGGAGTGTATTGCTTATTGAGGTGCCCTGCGTATTCATAAGCAACTTCTCATGCTTTTCCATTGAATTGTCATTGAAAATAAATTTCTTTCTAGATGAATATCCCCAGCGAAATGTATATTTTCTTACCCCTCAAACATAGATAAGGAGATTATTTCATTCTATGAATTAATTAGCAACTATTCCAGTACCAGTCCAAACCATTGGTGATTTGATATTGAAATGCAATGCAACACAGAACAACCTTAATGTTTTAAAGTTTGTGAACTTGAATAAAGAGTTTGTGTACCATCTGAAAATAGTACATTGAACGCTTTCGTGTTCGAAGATTCATGCTGGTGACGTCATATACTGTGATACTCTTGTTGATATACGATGTTCTTTTCCATTCTCTACCAGTTGCTGTGCTGACGATTATCCCTGACGCGTGTCAGCTGAAAATATTCGGGTTCATTTCAATATGAATTATGAATATACATACTATTCAATTGTATATTGAAGTTCTGTATCTCTAAGAAGCTTTTCGAACTTGAAAATGTCCTCAATTACTATCACTCTTCGTAAAAATATTTATCTTTGAATGTATTTTGTTAGTTTACAAAATAATTTGCAGTTTGTGGTACATGAGTTCTTTTCAACAATAATTTAGGCAGCTGTGCATAGTCTGAAGTCTTCCACATGTAGTCTAGTTATTACTATTTATCAAATGGACTGCTGCAGCATTGAGAGTGCGTTATTCTGTTGATTCATCACACAACTGGGTGTAATAACAGGATCACAACTGGGTATAATAACAGGATTTAGTCTCATATAAACCCATTACGTGTCTCGGTGTCTGTAATGGTCAAATTACATTTATGAAATTGGCGATATCTATAATTTAGTTGTTGAACTGTTGAAACTGAATCTTTCAGTTTTTGTTCGAATCGAAAGGGTACGTCACTGATTTTCGTATGAAGTATTATACTGATACCTTTTAGTAGGCAGGCCTACCGTGTTTCCTCTTCTATTAGTATTCATCGAGTAAATGACTAAGTGGATTTTTTCACCACACTCAATTGGAAAATAGCTATAGAAGTTGCTGCGAAATCAAATGAGCATCTTTGCTCGACAACCGGAAGTTTACTGGGAAGTGTGCGACTTTGCGTAAGCGATTTCGACGTGTAATCGTTGGTCCCCATTGTATTTAGGACGAAAAGGGGCCTCGTAGAAAGAAGAGAGCACTCGATCCAGAGAAAAACACATGCCATCTTCGGATACAGACAGACCATATGCTGTGGATGGAACTAGGCGAAAGCAGAGACCGTGTAGTGGCAAAAATCACAGATCATGTGAAGGCTTTGAATGATATCTATCGAGCGACTGCGTTCGTGGCGTCAGACGGTACAACTATACGCAACATTGGGTTCATGGTCAGGAGGATGGTGGTAAGTTTCTGTTTTAATGATGTCGCCTTGACTTTTTTCCACTCCTTATCGGTGTTATTGCTCAGCAGATGGAAGAAAATATATAATCGAATCAGATTTGTATTTTTGGTTGATCGTTTATAATCCATTCGATTTGAATTTACCCGAAACATTCAAATATTCATTTCATTAAAATTTAGTTTGATTGTAAGATGATACTGCCTCTGCTTTGATGATGGAGTTGCGAATGAACATTAGTGTAGTTTTTTCTTCGATTTTTCCTCTGTTGTGTGCTGATCTCTAGTGAGGCCGCATCTATAGGCTACCCGTCTTTAATCTCCTGGGTTTGAACCCATAACCTATTGATCGCGAAGTCGACGCTTCACGACTAAGCTATCTTGCCGATTCAAGCGTGTTGTTTTTGGAACTGCATTTTTATTCGTTTTGTCTCAAGTTCTGTTTGTTGTCTCAATACCACTGGCATTGACAGTAAAATGTTCAGCTACTTTTAGCAACTACTCCCGTTTCATTTTAGGATTTCGCGATGTGAATTTCTCTTTTTTACCTGGTAATGCTGGTGTGTCCGCAGATATTCGATAAATTTGTAGGCTAACGTTTTCGAATTCTGTTGTTGAACGCGATGTTTGATGTCATGGCCAAATTCCGGAAATTTTAATAGTTCCCAGAATGTGCCATGATTTAGATTTGGTGTTTTCGGTATTGGGCCCAGTTTCTACATCATTTTATTGATTTATGATGTATCATGCTACTTTCCTTGAGTACTTGACATCAAAAGCCTTCATTCCTAACTAACATGTGGTTATAAATATGGCCTTCGCACAGTGTGAAGTTTCCCAGATTATGCTATTAGCTACGGATTATTTTATTGAATCTGCACGATTAAGTGGGCTAGAGACGTCCACTAATAAGATTTAATAATGGAAATGTGGTTTTTGTGCAATAACCTAGTAGCTAATTTGCAATTCCATCTTCCATTAACAATTAAACTGTGTTCTGCTTTCCCGTATAAGTGACATCCTTGGTAGGTAATGTCAGAGGTAGGCAAGGCATACTCAGTTGTGTTATCAACATTACTCATTCAAAACTATGACTATAAACTTCCTTAATCTACTGCGAGAGAAAGTAATGTCCTTAAAAGAGGTGTAAGTTCATGCAAGTAGTGGCTCCAGAATGTAGATATGACATTAAGAAGCATGAAATGGACCTTGCTCCGAAGAAAAAGAGACATCGTGGATTTGGGTACTGTTGCATATTTTAAAATTCATGATAGCTGTGGCATCATTTACCGTGGTACGTCAAAAAGGTTTGATCATGTCGAGGTTCAACTCCATGACCATATTTCGAACAGTAGCAATCCAATGTAGGAGGCAGGTAATGTCTTCTGATTTCAAATTGATTTTTGAAGATCGACGAATCGCCATCTGAAAACGGGGGTAAATTTACCAGCACAAGCATCGGTGTTGAGAAATTCTTGGATTTAGCGTCGTCTGACAATTGGAACGAGTATTGCTTGTCGTATGTGTTCACGCAGCGGGATTTCGATAACGGCGTTCTTGGACTGGCGTGGGTCGGCGGAGTAGGTAATGCACTTAAGAACTTATGATGTTGGCTGGACAGTAAGGTTTAAGGTGTTTAGTGCGTTCCGATTATTCTGACACCGCACAGGCACAGCTGTTCAAATATATAGCTTTTGTGACCACCTCTAAATATCATGCTAAATGAACTTAATCGGAGCTACTTTGTCAGCTCAGAATTTTGATGTAGCGTCGCCTTGCGCAAATGCTGTGTGTTGTGTGAAATTTTCTCTCATGATTATGCGCAGCTGTTAACATTACGGTACTCAATTTGATAATGACGTGAAACTTCAATGTTTTGACATCACGCTTTGGTGGCCGAAGGATCATTGTCGCTGATGAAACATCTCTTGTTTAGAAGTTATACGGGTCCCTCTCGCATCTTTTCAATGTTTAGGATTTGGGTCTAGGCCTACGAGTCGGTACGAGTCATGATTCTTGAGTAGAAAATCTTTCATTCCCAAATAGGATAGTGTGCGTGCTTATAAGTTCACAGACATGAAAATTCTAGTAATTAAAGCGAACAGATGGTTTGCAGGGTTGCAATGACTTGACTCGAGTCGCGATTTTCTGATGACTCGACTTGACCTAATTCATTTTCTCAAAATACGTTAGACTCGACTCGAGTCAATATGTGTGTCGACTCGACTCAATAAGTGTGTTGACTCGAGTCCAAGTCGAGTCATTGTGCATGACTCGGACTAAGTCATATGACTTGAGTCTCAGACGGCCAGGTCCCACATTTCATCGTTATTTCGAAGAATAGTAAAATAACCACATTGTTGGTATTTCGCCTGTCGGTTCTAGTACTTGAATACGCAACCAGAACTGTTAAAAGTGAGGAAAATTAGTATATTTTAAATCCGAACCATTCGATATCATCAAGCAGAGTTATAAAAAGTGGTTTCAACAAGACCAATTCGAAACTGAGCAGTCGACGCAGTGACTTGGACTCGGACTCGAGTCATAATACCATGACTCAGACTCGACCCTCTGCTTGCCGACTTGGACTCGGACTCGAGTCATAATACCATGACTCAGACTCGACCCTCTGCTTGCCGACTTGGACTCTGACTTGACTCGGTGGTGAATTAAAAATGACTCGACTTGACTAGAGTCAAAACTATGAAAGTGAGATTGACTTGTGACTCGGTGGCCCTGATGGTTTGCACTCAATAATGTATTTTATGTTACACACAAACTCTTTCTGTTAGCACGAACTAGGTTTTTGCTAAACGTTGACTCCAAGTCACATAAATGAAGAATGAAGGCTTCTACCGACGAGGTGAAATCTGTCGTCTTGATAATTTTTCGCACAAGTAGAATCGTCCGTTAAGTGATCCGTGCCCCAATTATATATCTAATCAAGCTACAAGTTAGTTTCCTGCGACCTATCCAGGCAGTTCCGGCGGGATATGCGACAAGTTTCGGCAGTACGACGGCAACGAGGCTAAAGCTTGAACACCGGTATCGTGACGTTTAAGAATTACGGCTCGACGGTGCCTTCCAGAGTGTCGCACATCACGTTTGCTCACGAGGTCGGGCACAATTTCGGATCGCCGGTAAGACCGTTTAGGGGGGCAGTCGGTTTACCCCAGTGGTAGGACTGAAATTTTTCTGAGAACCTCAAATTTTGGCCTAGTCACAGAAGCAAAAACATACAACATTACACATCGACTGCTGATTAAGCCCGGTTGCCTGCGGCCTATGATGGCCAGAACGGGCGTGTCATAACAAATCCTATGTAGGCTCTGAGCTGAGTTTGTGTTTTAACCTTGTAACCCCGGAGGATTTAGGATCCACTGTTATAGATCGATGAACTTAACGCGGCCATTTCTACATTCTCATGTCTGTCCGTTACATCGCGTTGTGTCTAGCGTGGTCCGTGCGAAACAATAGCATGGCTAGGCACACTTTCATTTGTGTATTAATAAGTTTTTTTTACATGGGTATCGTGATAGGCCTACTTTTTAAACGTTACTGCTAGTGGTTAGACGTAAAATGTTTAATTTTCTAGCCACTGCATTTGTCTTTGGTTAGAGTTTGGCGTTGCGGTTTTGGTAAGGGGTAATTCCGGGGCTAGGGTGCTAAAGTTACATGCTCAGGTATGGCGTGCTCAAATGTCGCTTGCTCAACTGTCGGTTTTCGTTGTGTGATCCAGCTGAGCACAATGATTCGAGTACTCGAGCCTGGATCAAATAATAATTCTAATGATTCAAGTCGAGTAGTTAGTCATAATGTTTTCATGTACTGAAACATTACTCTTCTTGGCACTGAGAGTGAACTTGTTCTGATGGTAATTTCCACTGTACAAGCCCAAAAGCGTCACAAAGTGCAATGAATTAGGGACTGTCGAAAAATACCAAATTATCTTTAGGAAGTTACATACAGGCTGCTATATTTCTTTAATGTGATATAGAACTGGCATTATATTCTTTGCAGTTATGATGTCGTAATTTTTTGAACTTGAATAGCCTACTACACCAGAAACCTAAGGCTCGAATCATAATCGAAGCGCTCGTGAACTCGATTTTGCCCAACCCTATGCGATACGCATTGTACATTGAATGTCTTGAGCGGAGTGAAATAATCAACCTCCGGCTAAAGCTGTAATTTCAACGTGTCACATTGAGTACCCCTCCCGATCTCGCTAGACAATGACTCCATCTCTTTTTGTCCACAGCACGACTCGGGTCGCGCTTGCACGCCGGGCGAAGGCCTCCTGAGCTCGGTCGGCAATTACATCATGTTCGCCAGCGCCACGTCCGGCCGGGAAGACAACAACAGGCTCTTCTCGCCTTGCAGTATCGGCAACATGAGCCGGGTGTTGGAGGCGCGCAAAGACAGCTGCTTCGAACGTAAGCCGCGGGTTGCGCGTCTGCGTCTGTGAGGCACTGAACTGGCTTTGTGTTATTGCAGCGTCCGACGTGCCGATTTGCGGCAACGCCATTATCGACGAGGGAGAGGAATGCGATTGCGGTTACGACAAGGAGTGCAGGGAAGTGGACGACATGAACTGCTGTTATTCTGCCGATGACAAAGAAAACGGCTGCAAGCTGAAACCATCCGCTCAGTGCAGGTACGGTATAGTCATCCGAAAGAGTGTAAATACCAGTGTGGTAATCAAATCAAAAGATTTGGAGTCACGAGTCAATCTCACTTTTATAGTTTTGACTCGTGTCAAGTCGAGTTATTTTTAATCACCGAGTGCCGTGGTGATGTTAGTCGAGTTCAATCCACTTTTTCCACTCTACTCGAGTGCTGCGGATGGCTCGCATTCATGATATCGTAATTTTTCTCAGTCCTAACAGTTTCTGGCCCTATTTTTCAAGTATCAGGTCTGATAGACGAAATACCAATCATGTGGTGACTTTACTATTCTTCGAAATGACAATGAAATGTCTGTCTTGGCGGTCCTAGTTTCTGATCATGCTCAAGGACTCAAGTAAAAGTCGAGTCTATACAAAAATTGACTCGAGTCGAGTCATTTTACGCATTTGAAAAAATGAATCGAGTCACCAGAAAATCTTGACTTGAGTGTCCTATAATTAAACTTGATTCTCACAACATGTTAAAATGAACATGAGCTGCTCTGATTCCAATGCGAGTCCTGCGACGATATAGGTATTTACTATTGGCATGCTACTACCTCAAGTGGTTATGATTTTAAACTACTTCTACATCAAAGTGTTCAATATTCAAAATTATATCATTTCTATTTGCCTATGTATTGTCGATTCTTCCCGACGAGAGCCGATCGAAAAGCTTTGTTGCGATGACAATCTAGTGCAAGTAATTTTCAAGTTTCGTAGCACGAATCATATCAAGTTTTTTCTGCAAAACTAGGCCTAACTTAACTGAACTACTATTTTACTTACTCGGAAACGGCTATTTCTTCTTGTTGATACTTCAGTAGAAATTTACACTGTTTACTTCTACTTCGACTACTTGAGCCGCATCTGGTCTGTTATTGCAGTCTTTTCCTATTGAAATGAACCCGAATATTTTTGGATGATACTCATCAGCGGAAATAACTTTGTGCATCAACAGTCGTATCACCAAATACGACGTCAACGGTTTATGTCGATATGAATCGACTGTTCAATGGTGTATATTGAAGTTCTGTACCTCTGAGACTCTTTTGTTTGTTGCGGTGGGAAGTTGTGTTTCAATGCGTAACGATAGGCAGTTGATGCGTTACTCATGTCACGCAGTGACTAACTGGTTTTCATGGCGTAGTTCTATAGACTTAGTCACGGTGTGATGAAACGGCAACGTCCTGAAAATGGCCCGGTGTGGGGTATTGAAACATACTACCAAGTGAAAATGCGTACTCGCGCGTTGGTGATATCGTTTCGCTATTTGTGTGTGTAGATTATGGGCTGTGCCGTACTTTTCACCATCAGAGTCTGTAATGAAATGAGGGATGTCGGTTTTGTATTTGGAAATGATTAGCGTCTTCGTGGTCGTAGGCTACTGCGACACACGATTGAACATGTTAAATGAAACGAACTTCCTGTGTGTCGCTTGCGGTGAGTTACCGACACAATTATAATGACGGGCTGATGGTGGATGATGTTGATGAAGAGGTCTGTACATGGCGCAACAATTGTTGATGAATTTGTTGTTCATGTATTAATGAATGTGTGAATTTTAGATAGTCGATGGGGAGCGTATGGAAATATGGATATGTATAAGGATAGATGCAAAACACTGACTGCATAGTTGGGCAACCAAAAACGGCTGTCAATCTCTCAGTTTGGTAAACAAATATGTAGGGTTACACTCTTTCTCTTCCGGCTTGCAACCCGAGCGCAATATTTAATAAAATTGGTCTTAAATGAAAGGTACTGTCGCACCGATTCCGAAAATATATGATATAGTATGGCCAGGGCACTGCAACTACCCAAAATTGCCATTTAAAGTTTAAAATCGTAGTTGTTCCCAACAATCACGTCGCATTTCAATGACCATGACTGTCGCCTATTGCGGCGCTTCGACTGTTTGCAACAATGGCGATTTGTAACTATGCCGAGTTGTGCAACCGTGCTGTCCTACTTACACGGTAGGCTGGTTTTCTAGTTACCTACAGTTGAAACTTCTTGCTGCACAGGCCGTACGCGTTATCGTATCGGTGTAGTGTCTTTCCTATTGAATATAGCAACGCCGCTTCTGGCCCCTTGTAACACGACTTGCCCTTTATTACAGCGTCACGCAAGGCCCTTGTTGCGCCGGCGGCACCTGCACGTTCAAAGGAGAAGCAGAAGAGTGTTCGGCAGAATCGGACTGTAGATTGAGCCAGACTTGCAGGTCAGTTATGAAATTCCGAATCGGGGGCAATCCATTCTCAATTTGAACGGGATGATCCACGTTGATAGTTGGGTTTGAG
>ATSW01107763.1:0-22544 GCA_000444245.1 Botryllus schlosseri | reverse complement strand
ACTCAGAAGTCTGTGATTTCATCCAATGCTAGGATAAAGTATAGTCGACGTGACTACGTGTTTCAGAACATGCGATTAAAGATCGACTAATATTGCTGTAACTCCTTTGGTCATGGTTGAATCAGACAACTGTAGCTTCGATATATTTCAGGTGCTGTTGTCATTGCTGCTAAGTTCCGCAAACATCAAATACTCGCATAGTTTTATTGAAATCACACCTTCTCTAGCAAATTTGTTGGGTTTAGCGATATTCCCAGCAATTTTGAACGATTTGTCTGCAACGTCGCCGGCAAGTTTAAATGCCTCGAAATATGGATTACTGGGCTCGACACCTAGCTAGCAACGTTATTTATAAGATCAGGCGATTGAATAACTACAGACGTTTTGACATACGAATACTGTTCTTTGACAAGTATGACACAACGGTCTTCCATTTATATCTGAGAAAGCAAATTCATTGTTCCACGCAGAGTTACAAACCCAGTTTTTGCCGTTTAATTGCCCATTCCTTGCTCTTGTTTCTGTTCAAACCATTCTCGGTGAGTAAAACGCTATTTAAAAAATGTACTACGTAGCGAGATTGTCGTGAACCAGAGTCAAAACAATAACAATCTAAACTCGAGCATATACATCAATAAACCAGAACACATCAAAAATGATAAATTAAACGAAATAGAGATAAGAGAGCTAAGCAGCTCAATTAATATGTAACAATTCTGTGTCAGTAATAATTGCTTCGTAATGAAAGATGTCGCGGGCCGCAAAATAAACGTCTGCGGGCCGCGGGTTGAGAACCCCTGGAATAGATGATCAACTTCATTCGTCAAGCGGCATAAGACCCCTCATACATACATACACAGTACACACTTACATTAGCTGATTGGGGCTGTCTATCCACACGAGGATGCTTGGTAAAACTAGGAAAAGGCCTTGAACAGTAGTTGCGGACTTACTTGCACTAATTACTAGCTACATAATACAACAAGTTACCACTCGTTGATGTAACTGTCCTCATTTCTATGCATAGCCTACGAGAAATTGGTTACTGAGGGAGGTACTTCTTTAAAGATTGCAACAACATAGCCATATATTTATTTGTCCCGTATACACAATATTTGTATAACACGATATTTGAAGGTGGAGGTGAACTAACGAAATTTGGTGTCGTAAGGTAGATAATTTTAAACTGTCGTAACTTCGTATCGCTATGATGTCATATAGCACTGTTCCAAGTCCCGGGCCTATCACTGGAGAGCTCGTCGAATGAATATCGTTAGTTAAGATGATCAAACAGAACGAATATATCCTCACCGTAACATATACTGTTATTTGACAGACTTCAAATAAAGCGAAAAGTAATTTTGTAAGTCATAATGCATGGTCAAGTGTACATGTAGAATTAATAGTAAATGATATTTACTTGCTACACTCAAGTACAGGTTAAAGAAGAGTTCTCCGAATGGGTGAATGAGCTAGTTTTTTATTCCAAATTTTGTCTAAAACTGAAAATGTCAAGTACTGATAAAGTACTCTAAAACCTAGTCACTTTTTACATGGAGGGAGTCGATAGCGAAGTACTTGTACATTATGGAGTACTCAAGAATAGGTTTGGCCTGCTTGCGCTATACTTAATCAAGTGAGTAACTATTTACACTGCATCTACTTCTATTTCAGAGTTGTCGGTTTTTCGAGCAAACTATACCTTCAATACTTACTTTTTAACTCACTCGGAAATCATCACTTTTTGTACTTTACTAGGAATTTACTGCTACTAAAGTGTTGAAATATACTTCTTTTCATTGGCCTTGGAGAGCGGTGTCAGTTTCATCTATATCCTACGATGCATTTTCGCGCTGCAGAATGACTTACCGCAATAAAAATACCAAAATTACATCGAGAATTTGCGAACTCTCACGTTGCAATATTTGATTTTTACGAAGTACCCTTCAGAGTGAGCCTATATGTTGGATATTATTCAAAACCTCATAAAATTTCGCGTCGAGCGAGGCATCCTTTAAAATAAGATAAAAGTAGTCATTTCCGAGTAAGTGAAACGTTAGTACTCCAGGTATATTTCTGCCTAATACTATAACTATCATGAAGTTGAAGCACTCCAATATCATAAGGACTTGAGAGTATTGGTGCATGTAGGCAAAAAACCTACTTGGTTACTCTGAAAAAGTTCGATTACTTCTTTACTTAACAACTCCGAAGGTTAGCACAGTTTATGGTATTTCGATTACCTGCTAATGCAATGTTGAAATGTAATGTACTTTTTTTTCAGGGGTCTTGATGAATTGTACCAGTTTCATCCATTTGAGTTTTATGAAGTACCCATCAAAGTGAACCTACACCTTGGATAGTACCCAAACCCACATAACATTTCGCTCCGAGCGAGGAATCCTTTAAAATAAGGTAGAAGTAGTCATTTCCGAGTAAGTAAAACGTTTGTACTCTAGGTCTATTTCTGTTTAATACTGTAGCTATCATGAAGTTGATGTACTCCAATATCATAAGGACTTGAGAGTATTTGGTGCATGTAGGCAAAAAACCTACTTGGGTATTCTCAAGAAGTACGAGTACTTCTATACTTAACAACTCTGAAAGTTTGCGCAATTTGTAGTATTTGTATGTAATCGAAATTTGTGTGCTTCTCGCTTACCTTATGTTAATAGTTTTCCTTTTCTATCTACTTTACAAGATTCAGTGTAGAAGTTTAGTGAAAGTATAAGAGTTTAGTAAAAGAAGTTTTTGATAATAGCACTTGTCAAGGTGATACAAACGTAACCTCAAACTACTTTAAAATATAAAGTCCTAAAAGTAGGTAGTTTCTCCTGAAGAACCGTTAAGTAGAAGTGTAAATAATCTACAAACATAACCACCTATATTAGTTACTTTTAAATCCCTAATTGTACTTTTATTACAGCAAAATTACGAATCGTTGAGTATCGAGCGATAGCCTTTATCATATTTGCGGAAAATAGGGATTTAGTACTCGAGTATCAAATTAGAGTAAATTGAGTAAACTTGAGAGGTTATTAATGATTCTGCTGGAGTTTATATGAATGGAAGTCCTGATAAAACCTTGAATATTTCAGAAAAGAATAGAGGACTTCTTTCGATATTTTGATAGTCTCCGTCGTACTGTCGGATGTCATGAAATTTTATACATGCCATCTAGTACTACGCAAAATTTGAAGGCTGGTACTCAATGGTTCTGTTAGTAATTATATGAAATGTGTGGGAATCGAATTGGAGCGTAAAGTATGCCGCATTTCTATCTATATCGATTTGGAATCCACCAGAAATTGGTTACTGAGCGAAGCATTCTTGCAAAGCAACAGCATAGGCAAATTTATATTTGTTCGGTATAAACAATATTATAGAACATGATATTTCCACTTGGAGAGAAGACGAAATTTGATGTCATAAGGTAGGTTATTTTACACTATCGTAAATCTCTGTCACAATACTGCTTGTATTCGAATCAAATTTGACCTGCAGCGTATTTTGGGTAACCCTAACAATTCCCTTACGTAGCTGTAAAAAATTAAAAGTATAAAGAAGGTTTTCTTATGGGGCAATCCTTCGAGTATTCTCAGAAAAACTGTATGCATCCTACAGAAAAATGGACGCGATTAAACGATGAAGAATTATATTCTTAAAATATTACATGAGACAAAACATGCCAACATCCATTATCTTGATAATGCTATTGCAAAAAATGTTAGTCCGATTCCGATAAACACGAGTCCCTTCCAAACTTTATTGTAGTCGAAAGCGGTATTATCAAAGAATTCTACAAAGCCGTCCTGCAATAAAAATAGAAGCCTTAATGATCATTCGGAGGAAAGTTATCGTGTCGTAGAATATAAACTGGGAACCGAATTAGAAGGTAAAGCTGAATTTCATCATCGAGAGGTCATAAGGGCTCTGGAGAGCAGATACACTATAAATCTCAGGCTAAAGATAATTTGTAAATCCTAAGCAAGGCATGTAAATCACCTACCCATCCTCCATTTCGCACTATCCACTTTCGTCTTTTGCTGGCAATGTAATTCCCAACTGTCTGTATGATAGCTTCTATATGCTCCCCGTGATGTTCATCCTCGTTCTTGCGAGCAAAAATGCTACCGAGCACAAAAAGGGAGACAATACTCCCCGAATTTTCTTCGGTATCTTTGAAAATTTTATCAGCTATCATCACGAACATTCACTCATCGGGTAAATATTCTTTATATTTTTCATTGACTTCAACATCACTATAGCGGAGACGTTTGGAGACTGCGTTTAGGACTGTTCGATGTCGCTCGAACATTTCATCCCCAACTTGACGTAAGGTTCTCTCTGCTTTCGTATTTACCTTAACGCATGAGCCGTCGAGTTCGTACATGATAAAATTCCTGGTCAAGGAATATGCTTCGGATATAATTTCATCCTTTTCTTCAATGATCGAAGGTGCTGATACTCGTGATAATTCCGTGGTTTGAGGAGAATAGCGAGTCAAAGCTTATTTCGAGATCTAAGCTACTTTGGAAATGAGGATCCTAGGATTTGCTTAAGTTTCATCTATATCGTACAATGCGTTTTCGAGTTCAAGAATGACTTATGTCAATGAAAAATAGCAAAAATGATCTCTCAAGCATTGATCATGGTTTTGTTTTTGAAAGATGTCGCGATGTCGGTATAATATTTTCTAAAACTCAAACTAGGACGAAATCATGAATGTGTAGGACTTATGATTAACATATATTGTGCGCAGACAACTTTGTTACAAGAACTATGATATTCCTGTACTTGCACGAATTACAAATGCGGTATTGTAAATTAGTATATAGCCTACTACACAAAATCCGGAGTTTAAAAGTTTTTATTACTGTTGAGAAAAAGTACTCGATACGCTATATTTGAATCTAAAAATATTAATTCCCCTAAAACGTACTGGGTGTGGGGGTTCCAACCCACGTGAACACCTGTTCATTGAAACTTAAGTCCAACGCCTTAACCGCTCGCTCAACCCAGTTCCATTGTAACGATATCTGAGAAACCTATTAAATTTGGGTAGAAGTAACTATTTGCAAGTAAGTTTCATAAAGTCTCGATACCATATACTTGACTCTGAAAATATTAATCCCCATAAAACGTACTGGGTGTGGAGTTCGAAGCCTAGANAANTAAGAGGATCGTNNTTGAAAATAGATGGAGNATCACTGGATTAAACTTTACTGAATACTCCGCAATGTAAAATTAGTATACACTATACAAAATCCGGAGTGTCAAAGTCTTTAGTGTACCGGAATAGTGTAGTTTTCTAACTACTTTACAAATTCATACGGTTTTTCTTGGTGCGTTCCAGGATAAATGCAATTTTTGCGCTTTTTTATTTTTATTTTTTCATTAAAATTGGAGCTACTGTATATTATTTATCGCCTATATTTAAATTCGGTGTGNTAATGCGTTGAGGTTGAAGCTAAAACATCCTATTTCATGCGGCCAAGAAGACTAGCACCGCGTAGCCGAATTTAGCATACCGAAAAATATCTACTTTACAAAATTTTCATTTCGTTATGTCCATTAGAGTCGTGTTCATGCGACGAATTTGTCCGACTTACTTGCATGAATTACAAGCTATATAATACAACTAGTTAACACGCGTTGATGTAACGTTCCTCATTTGTATGCATAGCCTACGCGAAATTGGTTGCTGAATTTTTCGATTAGTTTATATTTCGAATTTTATTTAAAACTGAAACTGTTAAGTACTACTAAAAGTGTTATAAAATGTGAAAAAGTGTACAAGTAGAATTAATATTATGTGATGAATAAGTAGTTTACAAAGTCATACGATTTTTCTTGTTGCGTTCCGGGATAAAATGTAATTTTTCGCTCTTTTTTCCTATTTTTTTTATTAAAATTAGTATTCATTTTACAAAAAACGTCGTGTTTTGACTTTTGAAAATGGAAAATGCGTGAGCTGGACTAACTTTTTACGTAGTTCGAAATCGCTACTTCTATACATTAATTCAAAGTATTTGTCAGTCATCGCAGCACCGCTCATATTGCGCGACAGCTATTTATTTCACGGATGACGAATTACTCCTGCTTTCCTACGGTTTGCCTACTAATAGTACTTAGTTTAGATTAATAAAAGTATAGTGATTGAAAATAGATCACTGGATTATAGTTTACAGCAGGGGTTCTCAACCCGCGGCCCGCGGGCCGCATGCGGCCCGCAGACGGTTANTTTGCGGCCCGCGACGTCTTTNATTATGAACGCAATTACTACTGGCACAGTATTGTTANATATAAATTGTNTTTGTAATTGTAATTNATTACTCATTGTTGTGTTCTAGTTTCTTGATATATGCTNGAGTTGATTGTTAGGCCTATTGTTTTGAATGGGTATNCGGCTGGACTCTTNTNCAAGAGAATCCCTCNGTGTAGTACACTTTTAAANAGTGTTTCCCTCGCCGTGAATNGTTTGAACAGAAACAANAACAAGGAACGGGAAATTAAACAGCGAAAANTGAATTTGTAACTNTGCGTGGAAAAATGAATNTGTTCTCTCAGATAGGCTATTGATTGAAAACCGATGTGTCATATGTGTCGAAGAACAGTTGTCGTAACGAAGCGTAGAAGCTTAAAATGATGCCANGACAGTTTCTTCTGTATAGTTATACACATCGCCTGATCTCAGAAAACGTTACCAGCTAGGTGTCAAGCAGGAAATCCATATTTAGAGGAGTTGTCATAATTGCCGACGATACGACGGTACAGAAGCATCCTCCAGAATTGCTTGGTATAACGCTAAACCCAAAAACATGCTAGAGAAGTTGTTATNTTAATAAAACCTCAATAAATCTTTAACATAATGTGCAAATATTCGCTGTTTCCGAAGCTTAGCAGCAAGGACAACATCACCTTACAAAATTCTAAGCTACAGTTATCTGATTAAACCGTGACCCGAATAGTAACAGCAATATCAGTCGATCTTTTATCGCAGGTTTTGAAACATGTTGCCGCGTATAGACTCACTTTAGCCGCCTAGCATTGAACGAATCCACAGACTCCACAGACATTGCATAGCTAATTATCTGGGTGCATTTCTTCAGAGTAGACAATCTGGACATATTTGCAGAGTAAATGCTGGCATGGCAAACGTGGAGAGGGGACCAGCGTAAATCATCGACTTGACAAAGCTGACTTCTGTAACTATTGGGGCAGGGCTACGCTACAGCCATGGCAGGAAAGAAGGGTTGATTGGTTTGCTCATGAATGACCCCGAACGCCTGACTTCTTGTCATATCACTGAGAGCTTAAAGTGATAATGGCATCTGTGACGAAAAAGTTACCGTAATTTTATACTTGCTCACTCAAGCAATGAAACATAGTTCGGTTCTCTGTTGGAAGGGTTTGAAGTTGTGATCAGACCAGTTGACCCTAACAACTTTAAGTCATATCGATCACACCCTGTCATACGCCCTTAATTTACTTGCTATGATTTCATGCGACAATGTTATTTTCTTTACGGTTGGACAAATTTTCTTTACGGTTGGACAAATCAATAACTATTTCTCTCTCTCTCTCATATACCGACTTGGCAACGAATGCAATGCACGCTCCATGAATGGATTTACTTGCACCGCTGACAGATGCATATTCTCACAAAAAAGCAATTGCAAACTTACGAATGTGTTAGAAAGCATAAAAATGTACTAAATGCCCGTATACGACTGGCAAATAGGCTACAGAAGACTACATTTAATATTAGACCACAAATACATGGTAAATATTTTCTGCGGCCCGCGGCGTCTTTTTCTGTTCAAATGCGGCCCGTGATACAAGGAAAGTTGAGAACCCCTGGTTTACAGAAAACTCCACAATTCTATGTGACGTCCTTGCATGCCAACAACCTTCGAACTATTCGCCACCTCATAAACACTTGAGTAGGCCTACATTTGATGCGTGTGGGAAAACCTAGTTAAATTTTCATATGCATTTAGTTTCCGGCTCTGAAAGCAAGCTTGTTCTATGATCAATAGCAACTTTTACGTAAACTCCGTTCTATTTCCCTTCATACCTATACAATGTAGATAGTCTATTCGAATAATTCGATGCATAATTGAACTTTCCTCTGCATTATCATTAGGGCTTCTATTTTTTGTTGCAGGGCAACTTTGTTGTAGCCGAAAGCGGTATTATCTAGCAACAAGGTTTAAATGACTCGCCTCCGGCGTTTATTGACCGTATCACCCGTATTCTCGTCATGCAAAAATTATGCATGTATTAGTATGAAGCTCACATGCAGCAAAGTGTGTGAGACTGGCTGTAAAAGTGGCGCGAAGCAGCGACTCTAATTTCCCGGCTTATAGCAAACAACGACGCTGAAATTCTACTTCAGACGCAGCAAAGTGTGTGAGACTGCCTGTAAAAATTGCGCGAAGGTACATTTCTTGGCTTATAACAAATAACGACGCTGAAATTCTACTTCAGATGCAGAAAAGTTAATGCGTTTGGCTATATAAATTGCGCGAAGGTGCATTTCTCGGCTTATAGCGAATAACGACGCTGAAATTCTACTTCAGATACAGCAAATGCGGCAAAGTCTGCGCGAATAGCTGCATAAATTGCGAAAAGGTGCGACTCTAATTTTTAGGCTTTATTGCAAATACCGATGCTGGAATTGTACTTATGCCACATAGAACTCGAACACTATCGATGAAATTCACATAAAATCATGCGTACTTGATCGCGTGAAATGTACGTATAATTTTAATATATAACAATAAAACCGCGAGTGTAAAATAAAAGTTTGGAAGTAGGAATAGGCGAAATCCCATTTAATAATAATAATAATAATAATTGATTACAGTCTTCGCGAACATACATAGTCCGAAATATACAAAGAATTATTTCTCGAAAGTTAACGCACTAATATTATCAAGTCGCATTAGTCCTAAATACACATAATAGAATATCCGAGAAAAGTATCAACTAAAGTATAATGAATGTTGTTTATTTATCGGAAGCAAGCTATTAACATCATCGCGCGAAATGTATGTAGAATTTTAATATATCTCCATAAAAACCGCGCCTCATTCAACGTTGATGAGTATTTTGACGTGGCAATCATAAGTCGTAAAATGGGGAGATTGCAGAAACCATAACTTGTACACATAAAATCAAGTTTAAAAAATATGGACGGATGACATTAGTCCTAAATACACATAATAGAATATCTGAGAAAAGTATCAAGATGCGGCAATCAATGCAGTGATGATATAGCAATGGATGTATGATGCGGCACTATAGGCGTGGCGCTTGATGATGTGGCACAGATGACGTAGCAGTATGGGCGTCATATAGGCGTGGCAATTAGGGCGACGTGGCGAAATTTCATTGGACGGTACCAAAATTGCTTAATAACACTACTAGAGTATCTTACCATCACTCCTTGACGAGCTACTTTGAACAATCGAACAATATATCCACATTCCTTCGTTTCCGATTCGTTATGCACTGATATTCTACCGTACGTTTGTGTATTTCCCTGATCTGGCCAATACTGTGCGCATTTCTCCTATGGTTGATGAGAACAGGGTCAGAGAATCTTACAAAAATATTTGAAAAATTGAATACCTCCCCCTTTTCAACGCATTTGGTTAGCATTACTATCGTGTGACATTGCTGCTCCGTAACTAGTCGCCAAAAGTCATCCACTGTTGCTCGCAGAGGGCCTTGAGTTGATATAAATTTATTCCCTTGACCAAATCCCTGTCAAAATAACACCTGGTTCATAAGAGCGGGATTCCTATAACACGTACGACTTCTAAGAAGTTCACCTCTATGAATGAAGCGTTTATGTAGCTTTCGTTCTTGTCCCCTGTCAATCTAACAACGTTTTTGTCAACTGTAAACGGAACAAGATTGAGCTTATGAATACAATTATTTTCGGTAGACACAATCGATTTCATGTTCATTGTTCATGGTCCTTACACGGGATGATATCTTTATATCTGTTTTTGTTCTGAATGTTTGGATTTGATGCAATTTTCCGAGCAAACAAAATTCCTTCCGAAGCAGCCTTAAGTTTCTGAATAGTTGAATACGTGATATTCCATCAAGCTTGTAATATTTCGACCTTCCTAATACCTTGTAATGATTCGTAAATCCAGCGTTTCCGTCGGCCGCCAATGCTTTGTAAGTCTCTTCAAGTCTGCTTAGGGGGATATCTGTATCGGATCGATGAACTTTTATGCTTTTATTGACGTTTTGATTCGTAGAGTTGAATGAGTACCCTTCTCCTATCGGAATATGCAAACACATGAAATTCATGTAGGCTACTGTATAGTGACAAGTCACAGGCACCTATTTATATAGCTATATCATGCAAATGTTTCATATAGTATACTACAGATTTAGTGATTTATACCGGTAGAATTGGCTTGAAGCTCTATGGATTTGTCGACCGACTTCACGCGAGAAACTTGTTTTCTCCTAAACAAATAATAACTAGGATTGTGACCGCAATACGAAGATCATAGCATTCACGCGTACCTTATGATGAGTAATGCCAGCAACATCAACAGCACCGCAGTAAGTAGCCCGACCACCAGTCCAGCAACCCAGGCTTCTATATAGTATGAGCATACGTGAATTTACAACTTCGTTGCACACAGCTATATTTTGTGTATACTTTGACGCAATTTGTAACTTTGGACATTCACATTCTAGAAGGAATACACTGCTATGGGATTTTGAAAGGAGAGTAAAATAGTTTCTTATATTATAACGTATATTTTATTATTATTTTACCATCATGCATTAACAAATATCCATCTGAAATTTTATCGCAAAGTGGTCTATGAGTCTACCGGTAATTTTTTAAATTACTCACGCTCCCTTTAAAAATCTATACAAAACAACAAGTTTGATTTTATGGTGTGTAAATGTTACGGGTGCAGCCGATTTTCTGCGACCAGATCGGCTATGTTCGGTTGCGTTTTTTAAAATGCAACTCTAATATCATGAATCACATTCAATCGGTTTAAATTCATTTCGACCCCCGAAAACGGTGGTCTAGGCCCTCCTAGGGCGATCAAGCTAATCTCTGAGGGACGATTTCTTCCTAGCCCTCCTATACCTATACATACAGTGTACAGTGGCGTATCCATGGGGGGTTTACGGGCTCAGGACCACTCCTTTTCAAATTCCTAAAATTTGTGACCATATTGCCAGCTGAATTGCACATTTATCAGACCAATATGATCTTTGTTTTCTAAAATACGGTAAATAAGGCACCATCCAGTTATTTAGGGGTCTACATAGGACAAATCCAATCCGTAGTGTTCGATACGAAGTTTGTATACTTGCAAAACAAAGTTCCTGTCGCGGTGGCAAGACACACGTGAATTGGCTGTAGGCCTAACCATTATCGCACGCTTTCAAATCTTGTGTTTATTGATGTGAAAGACGATACAGTTTTGAAATGCACATTATCTTCCATCGGCGAGAAATGAACTTCCTTGGAAGTGGAATTCCCAATTACAAATTCACATAAGTTTCGAAGAATATCATATGGCTCGCACGGGAATGCAAATAAAAATATGTAGCTTGCAAATGGTTCCCGACCCTAAGCTAAGCTAAATTATTGTATGTTAAAATGTCTGGCAACCGACTGATTAGTGCTGGTGTAGTAACATCAAATAACGAATCCTATGCAGGGAGCTTCGATATCGTGCCCTCATGACGCCACAAATATTCAATTATGGCGTTACAGTTGGCTGGCATCAGCGTATGACTATTTGGAAATTATAATTGTAAATATTGGACCAATATGGCTCTTTTGACGAAAAAGGTTTCCGAACCCTGCTCTGTACATTCGATTCACAAACGGCATTACGTGATTCACGAGCGAGCCGATATAACTAACGCCAAAAACTTACTATCGGCTTAGTAAGCAGCAAATATTGCCATGGAAATCAGTGTGCAGTTCTCTTCATTTCGCGTGAAGCGCAAAGCTTCAGAGGTAAGGAATCAATTTTGTCAATATTTATAATTAGTTTGTTGAAGCATGCTGATATTTCTTGAACTCAGGTTTGATTGTCGCTACTCAAATGATACATTGGTATTGTTAACAGGTTCCAGACTAAACTAAAGGAAAAATTCCTTTTAATTCGCATTTCAACATGTGGAGCATTATTTCCGCCCGTGGGACGCATTTCTGCGGCGCGGGGCTGACTTCGTTAGAACTATTCGAGGGTTCCTGCGAATGTGCGGTGACAATTTTGAGCCGCGGCATTATCGCCAGTGATCTTCTTGGTATCGCACTTATCGTGAAGTCGCATGTTGGCCAAACTTTCATATGCATTGTTGTGTCCAGGCGTAGAAATTATCCGAAATGAATTCACCCACGGGTTGGGCGTCTTTAAACTAAAGCATTTCAACGGCTTCGACCGATGCTCTTATAAATGCGATCAGAAGTAGAATTATTTCTGTAGTACTATGCATATTCGTTCGGAAGTGACTATACGCACAATAAAATCAAGATTTGAATGGATCCACTTAAGCGCGATAAGCTCGACCAAAATTTTAGATTTTATAATTCTGCAACAAAATACTCCACTTTACGTTGATGAATGATATAATATCCCGCCACCATCGAGTTTGCTTTAAATATAAGTTGCCTCAAATTATTTATATTGAAAAACATATTTTTCCGGGCAGTTTCTTTTATTTTTGTATCGTGCATCGCGGTCCTATACAATTGTTTCGCGCACCCCTACAGGACCGCGGACACCAGTTTGAGAACGACTGCTATATAAGTATATAAGTATATTTGATATCGTATAAATTATTAGATATACCTATCGTAGGCCCGGCATCTCACCGCGACACAGGCTGACTTTGATGATTAACACTAGAACTACCGGAACTTCGAACTACCTAAAACTACCTTGTGGCTTTTTTGACGCATGTTGAATTTTCTTCGATCAAATGCATTCAACGGAGCTAAAAATCAGCATAAATCTCAACAAACGGCCTCAGAAACCATTTTTTATTGCGCTCACAGCTACTTGCAATATTTTAGACACACCTTAGTGCAACCCTTGTATAACAAATCGCCGTTTTTTGGTGTAACATATAAGTGTTGTTCTGGTGCGCATTTGGTATTTGAGCGCGTTCTTCAAAAATTTGGAGTAAGGTTCCAGATCCACTTTAGCAACATCAGCATTCTTGGTTATTGGTGACATATCACAAAGCTTATCAGATAAGATTTTCATGATGAAATCTCCCAACTAATCCTCGATTTGCATATTTTTATAGTATCGGCATTTTGGCAAGTAGAAGATCATTCACATTCTAATAAAACATGCACGGACCATCGTCGACTTGGTGGTTCCCTCATAAAATACTGCCTTGCATCCAGGCCAATAATATCCCCCTGGTTTTGTTTCGTTATAACATTTAACCGTCACTGGTTTCTTGTTTGTGCTGTTACTGAAGGAAACAGTTACCTCCGGTTAGAGTGAGCTCAATATATATGTGTACAACTTCGATCTCTACACTGACATCTCGCCGTTACGCTTATCAACAAGATGATAGCTTTGAAAAGTGTGGCTACATGAAGCTGCCTGTGTTCCTTCTGGTCCTGGGTAGCTTCAAGCAACTTTTGACAATAGTGTCAACTGGGACTTCGATTGCTTCTCCAAGCGTATACAGCTACATTCACGTAACATTGTTTGAATATGGATTACATCAGACTCTTCACATTACTATACTTGGCAAATGCATAGATTATAGAAGAGGTGTCATGTCCTATCCTTGCCTAAATATGAGACGCCCTTGTACAAATACTTGGTAACAGCAGCATCCACCATCTGACATTTTACCCCGATTATTTCCTGGCATTTCGACCATGTAATAAACGAAAACAATATTATTTGTATCGAGTCTACACCTTTTTTTACTCCATATGTCAATAGAAAGCTCAAGAGTTCCATAAACCTGTTCCTCGAGACGGTCTGACTAAACATAATGCACTCATGCCCTCAGTCCTCATATGCATTCAATTTACTAGATCCAGCTCCCTCTCCCCCCGAAGATCCATCTCGTAGACCAGAGCAAAGGCCTTTTGCCCTTGTACAACCCTAGTATAGTAGTATGGACAATAGAGATATCGGCTTGGTCTAATGGTACATTTCAAATGTCGTGTCCTGTAACACGCTGAGCTTCAGAAATATAATATTACAGAACTTTGGTGACTCCGAACGAGGAAGATCCACGACCTTCTATTACAATGGATGTTGTTGCTAACACAGTTAGCCAAGTCGACATTAACAAAGTTCAGTTGTTACAAACGACTTTTCTGCGTTTAGCAGATACATACCCACTTTCAAGAATATGAAACTGCGATGCTTTAAGGTAGAAAAACTGTAATGCGTCAAAAAAGCCACTCGGTAGTTGTAGGTAGTTCGGTGTATAACTTTTTCATTTGTACTAGATGAGTGATGAAAATCATAGGTAAGGTGGCCTACATAAAATAAATAAAAGTCAAGACGTTTCAGCCGAACAGCGCAGGATTTGACTGAATGCCAGCTCTTCAAAAATGAAAATGCGTCAAAAAAGCCACTTGATCGTTCTAGTGTTAAGTATAATAATCTACGGATTATTATGACTATATTGCCCTGACGAAGCAGAAATTTTGATCAATTCCTTATGATATATGTAAAAAATTATATACTCGACGACGAATTGTACTGTTCGACTCTTCCAATTCGTACAGGATCACTGCTCTTGTACGCTATGCTGCCATCATCCATTGGAGTTGCCGTGACGACATACACTCTGTGAACGATAATAAAACGCCCATAACTCATTCATTCATGGGGTCAGAGAGCACTACCATTTTCGTATTCGTGCACAACGCGAATATTACTGAATGATCTGAAGGAACAAAATGATTGGGGACCACATTAGAAAGTCAATCATGCCACCCCGTAAAGCAATAAACCATCGATATGTGTTTTCAGGTTTTTATTGCGACGAAAACCGCTTTCAATCACGATAGGTAGGCTATATAGGCCTCTATAGGACTCGACGCGACTGCTTGCAAATGGTGCAAATTACAGTCATGATTACGATTTGAAATGGAATGTGAATTAGAAAAAATATTTCAAATTCAATACATGGTCATTGCCGAACATTTGCAATAATCACATTCCAATACCTGTTTTAACCGTGGGCAACTGCAAGACGTTTAAGATATTTGGGACATTTCTGAAAGAGCTAGATTAGTCCATTAAATCTTTTCAAGACAATGGACGTTCTATACCAATATAATTTACATTCGAAAGCTATATTATACGTAATCAACGCATATTATAACGTTATATAGTACGTCATTGCTTACCCGTAAGATTTGCTCTTATCCAAAGGCTCGTTGTATCCATTGTACACGTTGGTCATGTCGAATGACCGCTTTCGCCTCGAATTTACAGAAGATATTCGGCTTGCGTCGCAAGATGAAGTGTCATTATCGCCGATAATCAACGCATGGTTGGCACTGTCATTTTTATCTCTAAATTTAAATAAAAATTGTCTGTTCCTAACCACGATTTAGTCTACCACGATGTAAGTTAATATCTACATTGCATGCATGGCTTCTGTAGATAACGCTAACGATATGTAGACAGTTTTTGAAGACTTGAGTTGCACAATGCTAGCTGTATGGAGTTCTTCGCGGCCGAACGTTCTGCGTCGCATCGATTCGTCATCAGATGTCGTGTCCACAATTATGAAGATGCAACTGCAGGGTTAAATATGTACATTCAGGATACATTGGGTAACGTGCTTTTGGTGTTATAATGTATACCTTATTGGACCATTAGACTCATCCAAATTAGGTAGATCCATCTTCATAGTACCGTCCGTTGCTATACCGGTGGACGACTGCGTGAGAGCAGGTACGTAACTTGGTGCTGAGAATGTTGAAGCTATTCATTACGAAAATTCAGCTCTGGACTCCCGAGATCATTTATGGCGAAATAACGCAGGTAGCCGATCTGCTGGAGAAGTTCAGCTTACCGATTTTCGTATACCACAAGTTGTGACCCGTACTTTCATTCACCGAATAACTGATCTGCGGTTTGATTCAATAAATGCTAATTTAGTCATATTTTGTTCATACATTTCAACCATATAATATAATAGTAAGACTGATATCTGAGCACTCCCACTCACGCCGCGCAGCTGCTCATTTGCTCTTGAGCTGCGGTCTCGTTTAGTCATATAGCATTGTTGAGTCACAATATCAATATCCACAACACCGAAAAATTTGAGGCTAACTATGGTGGTTTCAGAGCCATGGGTGGACTAAAATTTATATTTTCGTAATCAGTACAGCGACAGCTTTCGATTGATACCCGTCTAAATAAAACTAATGTTCAGCAACTTGGTCGAAAATTACCATCCAATTGCCTTCAGCCAAATTGAAAGTGTGACGTTAACCAATCGCAGTAAAAGCCTTGAGATTTGCTTGTGTCCACACCATGTAGGACGCTATGGTGTCACTATCTTCGTCTTTTCAACCTCAATCTCTCTGCCTCTGTTTCATTTATTTACTCTCTCTCTCTTTCAAAACTGCCGTATTCTTTAGTGTATAACAGTAGTTCCCAACCTTTTACCACCAACGTACCATTTCGAGGTTTTATGCAGTGCTCACACTGCTCACGTACCACCTACATAAGACACACGCGCCGAAGGTGATAAACAAATGTTTCCACCGCGTTGAGCGGCCGAAGGCTGCTAAACAGAAACTAAACTGGTCATTTTAAGGCACAGTATATGATTTCTGTAGAGGATCCATTTGGAATTATTGTGGTCAAGTATACTAAAACGGAATTTGGTTGAGTAAGAATCCCAATGCTTTACGACTAGATCACTTCCCCGTAGGCCGTCATTGGGGGAATTGCCCCTACCCACGTCGAAGACCTTACGACGACGACGACGACGGCTTCAAAAAACTCAAAATCAACCCCACTTGAGCCTTCGGTAAAAAAACAGGATCTATTTGCGTACCACCTTGAAGACCTTGGCGTACCACTAGTGGTACGCGTACCACAAGCTCGGTACCACTGGTGCAACAGATATAATACCGAGCTATTATACTATTTTTATTAATTTTGTGATATGACGATAAAGGGGGCGCAGTATTGTTTCCTGACATTTGAGCATGCGACAGTATTTCAAGTGTGTGAATGAACTATTTTTTGCAATAAAATTCGTTTTCATTGAAGATCTGTGTCGTTCTTCAGCATGACAGGTTGGCTTTTTCATTTTAAGATCTGCGTCAGTATCAAACACACCAGCGTTAAGCTAAAACGTAAAAAGCGTGAGACGCAATTTGAGACACAATCGGACAGTTAAAAGAGGCCAACTTTTTGCTTTTAATTTTCCGTCTCATAAACGGTTGTGAAATTTAGAGTGTAAAGATCTATGAAGCTAAAATTACCTGATCTTTCCATAATACACGACCCTTCTGCGTATGTCGGCCTTCCGTACCCCGAACAAGTCTTTGTTCTGATGAAAAATGTGTAGTTGCGGTTGGGTTTGCCAATGTACGTGAAAGTACTGCCGTGAGCGAATTCAACGTCGTGCTCGGTTCGTTCTTTGAATTTCAGCCATTTGTACGATACGGCGTGGGCCAGGGAGGATACTGCTGTAATCTGAACGGAGAAAATATTTCTTTTAGGCACTAAGCTCCGATATCTCCTGGTAGTGTTTCGGATTCACTTGTACTGAAAGCAGCCATTTATATGCTCATGGCAGTCCCGCTTAATTCAATAAATATAGTTGTATGTACATTGTACATTGTACATATCTAAGTGTCCCTCATTGACATTACTACAGCTGCATCAATTCGAAACACGAATAAAATGTAGTCTATACAATACCTGGTATCCAGTTATTCCTTTTCGGAGACGGTTATCAGTCCAGGAGATAGCACAAGCTTGCGCGCCCGTAATTTTTGATACGTTAACTTGGTTTGTAAGCGTCGTAATATCCGCCCCTGTGGTGACGTAGCGCACAATACCGGCCTCCTTCAAACAATACTTAGGGCAAGGATAGATCTGTAAAAAATGCAGTCAACATATAGACAGCCTACCCACAATTACCATGGGAATTGCAAAGTCCATAGTGAGTATAACTTACTCGAATCTCATACGTGGTCGAGAAACTCATGTTTTCAATCGAGGGGGCATATTGCTTCGTCGTTGCAACCACATCCATTGGATCCGGGTATTTTCCAGCGACATTGTTTATTGGCCGTACATCTATCCTGTGGGCGCCACATATAAGAAAACAATAAAGAGGACGAATGACACTCGTGGCGCAATTATACGCAAATTTGCGCACACGATTTAATTCAAACTGATACTTGGATACTTTTGGGCCAAAATCAAGTCAACGGGGCTTTCTGCTACAATGACATCTTGGCAAACGGTATTTGATTTGATTACGTCGTAAAATGCCATAATATGTTGTCAAAATTGCGATGATAATACTCTAGTACAGGTGCGGGCAACATACGGCCACCTGGCCGGAAATAATAAAACGTGTCATTTGCACATCACTCAAATGAGTGGCTCGAAGAAGTAGATATAGCAGCAATAAGTTATAGATTTTTGTTGATAAGTCACCGGTGACGGCTTAGAAAGAAGTTATATTCGATTACACGATGTTAGCGATTGGGAATGTTATTTGTTCATCTTTATTTGCGTTCGTATTTTACCAATTCTTAGTAGGCCTACTGAAGCCTTCTCGGAAATACTGTTCTTACCACTATGTAAAGCGTTGGTGAGTCACCAATAGTTGGTTATTTACGTTGTCGCATAATTAATAATAAATCTTTCCAACGCTGCTTACTTTTATTGTGTTATTAATTTCAGTCGGATATATGTTGCTGTTTCTGTTGTTGTTGTCTGCTCTCTTCTTTCCGATCGGAGTTAGACGTTTATTGAACTCGTCGGAAAAGTGTTCGAATGACAAAGATTATTGTCGGTACATAACCCATTAGACAGGCGGTTCTGCGCCACGGAAATCGACAGCGTAGGTAGGATTTAGACTGCCGCGCCGATACACCGTTAAAGATTACCCTGTAGAGCAGTGGTCGGGAACCTATGGCTCGCGAGCCATATATGGCTCTTCTGGGGATAAGATATGGCTCTTTAACAAATTTTTAATTTTGTAAAAAATTTATCAATATTGTAGCAACCTGTTCGTAAATTTGTAAATAAACATCCAGGATAATTATTCTCGGGGCATCCTAAACATGTCCTTGAGAGGTCAAGACAGTGGGGTATCCAGGGTTAGGGTCTAGTATCCCCCTTTTCAAACTCCTAAATTATTTAAGTTGCTGTCGCGCCGGAGACTAACAACACTCGCAAATTCGATCTACCCGACATCGCGCTCCTCGAAATTTTGGATTGCACGATACCTTGATTGATCATAGAGAATAGCAGACTTGCTGATGCTTGTATGACAAAGCAGTTTTCATATACACATTTTCTTTCCGATCTACGCAGAGAAATGAACTGTTTTGGAAGTGACATTCACAATTAGAAATGGAAATCAAAAACAACGCTAAAGCTATCCATGTTCTTGATTGGTAGGTATAGCTTTATCGCCGTAAAAATGTAGGTGTGTAGCACAAGATTGTGTTAGCCGAATACTGGAGAAGTCGATCAATATTTAGATATTCGGAATCAGCGCGACAATAAAATTCGATTAATGACAGTGATCTCACAAATTCCAAGCTATTTATGACGAGTTGCGCTATCACAGGCGAGGCTTGGCCAGACTCATTACCTCTCCTTTCTCGCTTTATTTCCGAACAATAAATTTGAAAATTGCTTGATTTTGGGAGTAAACATGTTCAAAACCTAGTCATTCATAAACATTGATAGAAAATACCAATAATAATCATTGAAGGTTTCAATGTATTTACTGCAGTAGTGACAATGTTTATCTGCACCTACGCATGTGAGCAGAGAAAATATGGCACACCCTACGATTTCCATGTATTAGCGCTACCAATATGTCACGGATTTTCAATTATGACGTAACAATCGATTGACATTTATGTCTCTTTGGTAGTTACATTTGAAAATATTGGGTCAATATGGCTCTTCGGTCGAAAAAGGTTCCCGACCCCTGCTGTAGAGGGCTACGTCGACCGATCGTTTTGACAATCTCACTCAAAATGAATTACTCTCTACTTTTATAAAATCTGCAATTAATAAAGGGAGCGTTTCGTACCAATGTACCGCATAAGTATGCAGTGACGACAGTTGAAACCTTTACCTGAGTAATCCGAAAAAGTGGAAGGACTTGGCTATTAACCGCCCGCGTACTAGGCTTATGTAAGGATAAGTTAAATTATGTTGTACTGTTGGAAACTATTTTAGCTAAGTGTCCGTGTTTGATTTACTAACCCTTTGCAACGAAATGAACATTAAGCACTAATGAGTCACTCCGATGCTTTGCCAATCCAACGATTTGTCACTCAATCAAACAGTCCCTCAATTGATTTTTGCCGATATATCAATGCTACTTGCCTATGTCGCATGCCAACAGCTTTTAGGGATGCGTTCCATGAAATCAATATGGTTGATGAACAGTCTCCGGCTTTCGCGTGAAGAACAGGTGCGCCTTGCACTGGTGATGAGAAACATTAATAATTAAGACACAACTACTTGAAGCAAGCAAAGTGATGATACACTCACTACGCCTTTGACAGATTGCTGGTAAGCGAGTTTCGCACGGAACGTTAGACCAATATCGGCCGCCTTTTCTCGCTAGCATCATGCAATCCCCGTTGTCATTAGGTCTTCCACTCGACCAGCCGGCATATATGTCGTCCAAATATCTGCCAATTGTGCCTGTCCACCTTGACAATATGAGAAATCATATTAGGTTGCTTAACGAAATGAGATCAGGACTTTGGTCAGTGGTCATGGTCTAAATTTTAATCACAAGATGGGAAGCTATGAACATTATAATTATAAAATGCGAAATACCTTCCGTATTTGGTTTCATTGTAAATCATGTCACCGTCACTCCATAACCAGACGCGACTTCCATTCAAAACATGAGCTCTTCCACCAACGTGCGCTGCCATAGCAATAATACGAAATGAGAATTATAGGGCAGTGCTTCCCAACCTTTTCAGTTCGTTATCGAATTTTAATCGATGCTACTGTAACATTTATTTCAAAAATCCGAATACTAATAATGTCAGAGCAATGGAGCCTATTCACAATCACCAAAGAATGTCAACTGCCTGACAGCGCAGTGGTGCATGGTGACATTGGTGAGGTACGGATTAATTTGCCCCGTGATCGTTGGCCTAACAACCCGAAAATAAGAATAAATTAGCTATCGACCTCAGGAATAGGGATGATGTGGACCTATAAAAGGTTCAGGTTCGTATGAATGCGAACCTTTTTGAAAGGTTCTGTGTGAACGCGAACGTGAACTTAATGACCTCACGTGACGTCATATTGCTAATTCCAACCCTACATTCCAGTGAAGTGATAGCTAGCGACGGTTCAGGCCACTTAATGCCAAAATGCGGAAGTACATATTGGCGTTTAAAACGTCGCCAAATGTATAAATTGAGGCAATCAAATAAAATTAATAATCCCATAAAATCAATATCTTTCGTCGCTTTGCTAACAATTTCAACGAGGACTTGCAATAGGATATATATGCGAACACCAAACGGTCTAGGCCAGACCGGACAATGTATTAGGCGTCTGAGTATTGCTACGATGATGAGCAGAGTGTAAAACGGGTTTCTACTTGCTACCAATATTACCCAATCAACAAGTTGTACAGCAGTAGCCAACACCCCAATCCCGCGGATTTGGTTTTTATGATACAATAAACATATGAAATCAAGATTGATTGCTAGTATGTTTACATCTGGCAACGATAGCAATCTCATTGATTGGCTTAATAAGCATCATCCGCTGACTACCTATTTCGCTCATAATGTGTGGTAGCGGGTCAAGCTCACAGCAAAGAGTCACTAAATATTCGAGCCAACTTTTGTAACAAAGCAAGTAAAATTTTGGTGCATGCTCGTTTAGTGTTGATTTTTTTGTGTTGCCAGCGCCATGCATATAGTGGCCCGCTGATTAAATGCAAAAAAATTAAACCAAAGATGTTATAATGAAGTGAAAATTGTAATATATGAAAAAGGTTCACAGTACAGAACCTACCAAGGTTCGTTAGTGAACCTGAACCTCTAAATTTCCGAGGTTCACACACAGAACGCGAACGTGAACCTCATGTTCACTATACATCCCTACTCAAGAACCAAATGTGTTGCGTGACGTTGCAAACGTCAATATCAGCATTTAGTACAGCACAAGCACCTTCTCTTGTTGATGAAGTTCTTATGTATGTAACTGAAATCTATAACGACCGAACAGCAAGATGTATATTCCATGCCTACCAGAGTTGGCTCAATTGTATAC
>ATSW01107690.1:0-15846 GCA_000444245.1 Botryllus schlosseri | reverse complement strand
CTCCGCAAATTGAGGGCAAGTTATATAAATGATGATGGGTGTTGGGCCAATTGATGTTAGTCACCTTTTTGTATGCTGTTGGTTGTTAACATCCCATCAGTATTGTCGGAATGTCGCTATAGTGGAAGGATGTTGGGGGGTATTATTAGTTAAGGAGACCGCAACTGGTCGCTCGGCATCTATTTATGTATTCATTAAAACGCATCGTGTGATTAATGTCTTATCGCGCGCAGCACGGAGAAAATTTCAAGATTAGGTAAAATATCTCATAATTCCGAGAGTCACTTCGCAAATTCAATTTGCACGTCGTCGACGGCCGCCAACACATACTAATGGGATTACGTGTCGACGACCGCCGGTTGGTCACCCCTGTCATAGATCAATTAAAGGCTCTTACAGTTAACAAATTCTGATTTCACACTCGTTCAGTAGGTAAGAATGAGTCAAATACGTCCATTCTACTGCCACAAAAAATCCTAAAAAGGTATAGCAACCACTACAGAATCTATTACACCCCTGGATAGTCATCCATTTTATACCCATGGCTTTACAGTATGCTACCTTCATTGCAGAATACGTCACATCCATCTCACCTCGTTGAACGTCAGCCCCGCGAACGCAAAGAAAGTGCACGCGTGTCCGAGCAAGGAAATCCACTGCAGCGTGGAAAACATCACCAGATAACAGTTGACCGAAGTTCTCCGAACTTTTCCGAGGCTATTCTCCAGTAGCCACCAGTCGCTATATCCGCCTGGTGATGCCACCCCGCTTTCCCTGTAAACGTTATCATAGGGGATACGCAAAAGGGAATATCTCCAGCCTTGTACATACCACGGATTTAGTTGGTTGACTGTCAATCAACTAATGGCTTACTGGGTAATTCAAGTTCTATAGTTCTACTTCCGGATTTTGGAAACTGAGTAGATGCATATCTAGATCGGTGGTTCTCAAATTGGGGGCGTGAAAGCATCAAAAGGGGGCGCGAAGCCGCAGTTAATAGAAATGTTTTTCGTGCTCCGCTCCGAAATTTTTCACTATCAAGGGGGGGAGGGGGGCGTGTCTAAAAAATTTGAGAACCACTGATCTAGATATAATTGCGGATTTGTAAGATTGGTTAGCTGTGCTTGGTTCTAGTTTCGGACGAAAGTGAATAGTTATAGCTCTAGTTCTAGTTTGGCATCAAAAAAATAGTTATACCGAACCAAGCGTCGTAGTTTGGCATGAATCGTGATACCGGTGTTCTGTTTTGTGATAGTCTTGTTGTCATTGCTAGATCACATTCGTCACAACTAACAGTGTGAAAATCCCTCCCATGTAAACATCTGGATTGCGTCCATTTAAAATCCACATTATATCGCCTAAATTTCTGAACTCATTTGCCATTCACTTCGTAATCTAGTTAGATGTGTAGGCTATTAGTTAATTAGTATTAGTTGTGGAACTTATTTACGTCATTAGTTCTAGTTTTAGTTCTAGTTGCTAGTTTTGTAGTAACGTATAGTGTAACGCATCACTCATTGATTACCGTGATTACTATTACCCTCGAAGAATCGCGTGATAGGCGTACCTCTTGTTTGTTTTTTGGTATTCATGGTGTTTGTCGACTAATATGGTCATTTACACCAGGCCGAGATTCTTCACTATTTTCCTTGACAGCCGACTTATAGCATGGCCCACCTCTAGGCTTTTTGTAAGACACCGCTTAGGCCAGTGGTTCCCAACCAGGGAGGAATTCCCCCCTTGGGGGGAATTTTGCAATTTTTAGGNGGGAATTCGACTTTNGAATTNTAACGGANTTCCCAAATTGTTCATATTCGAACAGTCATTTAGNCAACCAGTTATATCCGAACGTATACTCCTTATGGCTGTTTTTTGTTTGCTGAAAGTATGTTCAAATNNTATTTGAAATTTCTTTTTCACATACAAATCCCCCCACCNCTTTTTCAATTAGTTCAGATGTGCTGCAGTTCGCAAGACAATTTTGTAGGCCAGCGANGGCCTCTCAATCAAATATATCCTACGCGTGCCGAATCTATCACAACAAGGCCTCTAGTGAAAGTATTTATCTNATATTTTCAAGTCAACATTTTCAGACTGTGACTANATATTCCAACGTCATCGATTCAAGTCANAGAGATCGCTAGCCTTGCTTTATTTTTAGNGAACAGCTACCCGATCGANAAAAGACATGGTAAACTTGGTGCAATGTTGCCGAAACGTAATGGGTGTCCTAAATTTCAATGAGCTCCAGCAGGNNATCTTCTGATCACNNGTATGTTATATATCAGGGCTGTAACCCAGTCAAGAGGCTCCGAGTCACAAGTCAATCTCACTTTCATAGTTTTGACTCGAGTCAAGTCGAGTCATTTTCAATTCACCATTGATTCAAGTCCAAGTCACCGAGCAGCCGGTCGAATCCGAGTCATGGCATTATGACTCGAGTACGAGTCCAAGTCACACTCAAGTCAACACTGTTTGGTGATATTTAATGATTTGGATTTATGATATACTAAGTTTCCTCACTTTGAGCAGTTTCTTGTCGCATTGTCAAGTACCAGGATCAATAGACGAACTTCCAACAGGGTGGTCACTTTACTGTTCTTCGAAATTACAATGACCAGTCGGTCTTGGCCGTTTTATAGTTTTATAGTCATATGACTTGGTTCGAGTCATGCACAATGACTAGAGTCCAAGTCGAGTCAATACCCAGATTGTCTCGAGTCGAGTCGAGTCGTTTCGTTTCCGTATTTTGAGAAAATGACTCGATTCAAGTCGAGTTATCAGAAAATGGTGACCCGAGTCAAATTCGAGTCTGGTCAGCCCTGCTATATATCAACATACCACTATTGTTGGCCAAATGCATGCGCAAACTTGAGAAAAAAAATCGTGAGACCAGTCAAATTATGGATACTGATTTTTCACAGCAGTTATATTAGCGATTGGTGCATGGTAAGCCGAAAACACAAATGGAAGTGTGGCGGTCTGTTGAGTTAAGCCTTCCAGAATTTGTGTGATTGGGACCAAGACCATGGTTTTTGGAGGTCTACAAAGTGTTACATCACTGCTAGAAACAAACACTCGGTACCGCCCGTCTTATTCTCTTGGTCAACAGGTGTTTGCATGGTAAAAATGACCATTTTTAATCATTGGGCAGATTTATCCTAAGGGGGGAATTTTGGCTAAAATTTCGGCCAAGGGAGGCACGAGTTGAAAAAGGTTGGGAACCACTGGCTTAGGCGGATGAAGTGGCGAGGAGGAGGTAAACCCCCAACACTTAGACATCGGAATGCTGAAGTTGACCACGGTCGGACTCGAACCCGCACCATTGGTGTTGCAGCTGCGGATTAAACCACTGTGCTATCTCGCACCTCTTGTTGTGTTACACTCCGTTGTGTTAATCGATTTTATCTACCATGAAATAATCATCGTCACGATTTTAGCCATTTTATTGAAAGAGTTATGCTGACGTGGTAACTTTATCTTAACCGAGCCGCGGACCTAGAAGAACGCGCGCCGACGACCATACCACGCTATAGTAGTTCTAATTCCTATATGTGAAGGTGAGTAGCTATTGTTCTAGTTCTAGTTGCGCATCTTTAAAGTGAAGTCGTCGGAACAAGTCTGCATGTATGGAAAACCAGACATATCTTAGACATCCAGTGATCAGTACAAGTCCTAATAACTCACGTGAGCTCTTCGGCAATCTTGGTCAAAACCAGACTCCGGTACGCGTTGACGACCACGAAAAGCGCGACGAATATCGGACCGGCCACGATTCCGCCAAATTTCATCGCCCATGGCAACAGGAACAAAGAGATACCGAGCGGATATCGCACGAGACTGAGCGCCGTTGAGATCGGGCTGAAAACATCCGTAACAGTGATTGTTACCGCAGTGGAAACAGTACATCAACAGTGTATATTCACACCTAAAAGGTTGCACACGAAAACATAGCCTACCTGCGATTTAAATCCAACAAAACATGTTAATCCAATTGGTACTTGACAGATTAGCATAATGGAATGAGAAGGAAAGTAGGCAAGTATATGATTTATAACTATTACTATGCATTACAACACTATGAATTAGGCAGAACCGTTTCTTACTCTGTATAAGCTAGCGATTGAATATAGAGAGAAAAAGAAAGACGCCGATTCATAATGATGACTGGCTCAAATTGGCTCTAAATTGAAACACACAAATAAGGAAATGCAGTTCCGTAACAAGTCTGGTGAAATATTTGATCGAATTCCAAGGTAGATTACATTTTCGTTTAGGGTGTCAATGCACGCACACTCAATGATATTCTATCCTCACCTTCCTTCTTTGCAACTCATACTTTTACATTCCCCCATGTCGCCAGAATCAGACATTGTTACTTGGCTTATTCAAAATAGATCTCTGTAACATCGAAATGCAAGTTGCTGGCTCGGAATGTGAAAATATGGGTGAACTAGGGGTGCATTTACAAGATTTCGAACTTGGCCTAGGGTGCGAATGAGGCACTGTTATCAAATATTGCTCCCACATCAATTTGAATTGGTGAGAACTAGGGCAAGTTTTTGTTGCACTGAAATCGCGAGAAAGCTGCATTTAATTTCAACAAAAGTTGCAGTAAAAATCTGCGTTCATAATTTTTGTTGGATTATTAGGGTATGAGATACGCGAAAGGTTCAGTTGTACAACCTAGTTCCGGCAGAGCTATCGAATTTGTTACTTCGTCACTTAACGGTCTGACGAAACCTTCAAAATTACATTTTTGCCGGCACACAACATGAAAATTATGCAATGCGGGAATAATCTCTACCAAAAGCTAAACAGCATAGCGATAAACCCCTCCCTTAAAACAAGTCGAATGACATACCCAAAACCACAAAGTCTGCAAACTTGACCAAGGGTATTACAGAAAAACTCACTTTTGGTGACTTCAAGAAAATCAATAGCCTGAAAAAGGTGACCCAGTAAAAATGTAATTTTCGGCAGTCTCGCCTGGGCGTTCGTGAAATTGAAAACTATTTCAAATCTAAACGACATAATTATTAAAGCTATCTATTTACATATTGTTCGGGCACGGTGGTGCTTGGTAGGGGTAGTTGAACATCTTGCTTGCAAGCCGTTGTGTCATAGATAACAGTGAGATGCAGCTAAACCATCATATAGCTCTTTGTTAAGCAAATCAAAGAGAATAAAACGATACGAGAAATAGTTTACAGCATGTTTTTAAATCACTCCTTTACATTTTTACGCAATATTTGATAAAAATTGCAGTAAAAATTGGTTCTATACCAATACCGAGAAAACCATTACCGAGAATGGACATTACCGAGAATGCCATTACCGAGAATGGACATTACCGAGAATGGACACCACCGAGAATGGACATTACCGAGAATGGCCAATGTCAAGAATATAGCTGACTGGGACTGACGTTGTCGAGAAATTTATACCTGAGCATCGATACCAAATGTGGCAACGCCGTGATGCACTCACGCGACCTGTGCATATGCATAACATGCCTGCATTGCATATATTGCATTCTCGGTAATGTTCATTCTCGGTGGTGTCCATTCTCGGTAATGTCCATTCTCTGTGGTGTCCATTCTCGGTAATGTCCATTCTCGGTGGTGTCCATTCTCGGTAATGGCATTCTCGGTAATGGTTTTCTCGGTATTGTCCGGACACCGTAAAACTTGCCATGAAAAATAAAGAGAAGTTGCAAAAAGTTGCACTATAAAATCCCTCCAAACAGCCTAAAACGTCATAGTACATAAATTCTGAGTATCTAGGAAGCTGTCGGAAGCTGTAAAAAAACTTGCCCTAGTGATAACCAGTCGAATATACCCACAGCCCACGGGTTAGATAGTTCCGTTCACTCCTTTCACCATTTTTGACTTGTCGTGTGCTGTCTACAACTCCTTATCATCCATTGAAATGGGTATAAAAGCATAAGTTGATACCAAAAAGTGACGTTTATCTGGTTTGTGCCCCACACTATGGTGGATATCCTCCAAATAAAGCGCCTTAGACCTGATATCCATAGACCATTGAGTTATCGAAGACGTTCGAATGATGTCTGACATACATAACCTGCATGTTTATAGGGAAGACGTTACAGAATCATATTGTTCTGACTACACAGCTTGTATTGAAACACTCGACAATTGAAATTCCGCTAATTTGACTTGTGATTTTTAATGTACAATTCCAATTCCCGAATTCGATTTGATTCGATTTCTCGATTGCGGTTCACATTGTCTATTCGCTTGCGCTACCTACTGTCTTCAATGATATTCATTTTACGACCATCGGAAGAGCAAGCTCTACTGCGAACCTCGTGAGAGTCTACAAAACTAATCCTAATTTTCCTTCGACTTCAATACTTGAAGTTTATTGCGAGACTGCTACGCAATGTTTGCCTTGCTAGACCGAGATCAGGTTTCAACTGAGCCGACACGACTCGATATGGATTCTCAACATCTTGACACGTTATGTTCCTGGTTAGTCTTAGTTGTGGGGTAGATCGCAGTTGAACGCCGGGTGATCGGTTCTATACCAGACACGATAATGCATTATATAGAACTGTTCTCAGATAATTATCGCTGGCCTTTCTAGCCTTTGCCACGACTCGCGCAATGCACAACACTCAAACCCTGTCGAACGTGCACGCGCGTCCTGGAAATCGTGCGCCAGTTTGACTTCCTGATCGAACAGAGAATTGATATAAATCTATCAGAATCGAGTTACAGCCGCTTCATGTCAGCAGCAAATCCGAGGCCGTGTGCCTAGTGGGGTAAAGGTATTAGCTGTATCCCCATATGAAACTATGTGGAATCTAATAACATCTAAAAACATCTATCAGATAATCCGATTTGCGCCAATAATTATCGAGACGACAGATTTCGCGTCGTTGGGAGGGTCGTTCACACTTCCATTTGTGTGCCTTGGAGTCGAATTTTATCAAAATACACCAACCCAAACTCTGTCAACAAAAGGAGTTCGTGTACCACCTGAAAATAGTACATTGAACGCTCTCTCGTTAGAAATTTCATGCTGGCGACGTCATATTTTGTGATACGATTGTTGATATACAATGTTCTTTCCAATTCTCTATTAGATGCTGACGATTACCCCTGACGTGTGTCAGACGAAAATATTCGGGTTTATTTCAATATGAATATACTATTCAATTGTATATGGAAGTTCTGTATCTCCAAGAAGCTCTTCTAATAACATTGAAAACAAAAACTGTTTTCAAAAACCCAGATTAACCCACTGATCATCAATTTCAAACATTCATATCGTTGGTATATCCGGCTTTTTGGCAGTCTGCGCCATAATTCCAACAAAGATTAGCAGGTAGCACATCATGTTTGTGATAATAACATATGCAGAAAGTTACTAATCGATCTGGTCATCCCATCGCCCTTTGAACTACATATTTTACCGGATAAAAATATCACTGACACAATACTTGGCTAGAAAGCACCACAACCATGAACGGAAATGTAGCTAAACAGAAGATATACAAAAATTTAATGAGCTGCAACAGTGAACAGTGCATTCAGTATGCAATCTGTTATTCTAATAAAACCGACCATTTGACAATTCAAAACCGGGGTTTTATTTCGGATTTTCCTATGTTTGAAACACTACACTCGATTATTTTCATTCAAGAACTCTCAGTTACTTGCCATAGCTTTCTGAGCTAAGATGTCACTTGTGTTCGCAAGACCAACAGTGTCTGTGATATTGATCCAGCGCTACTTGAGGCGCATTACTTCCTCTCGCCGGATACCATCACAACACGCTTCGCAATAGTTTCTGCTGTCACTAAGAAAAGAATAACAACGTTCGAGTCATTACGCAATGCTGCAGGCCTCTGATGAAGCTCATTTCTGATTATACTCATTCAGTGCGATATCACAATGCAAATTATGTGGCGCTGTCAATCCTGACCTTGGTACAGCTTTTCGTAGAAATTTATTGCCGTTTAACGTTGGACGCCCGGTGGACTTTGAGTTTCTGCTATATGTCGAGCTGGCGATGATTGTCATCAAAGACGTCACATCTAGCGTGTTTTCTTTTGCGGCATCAAGTGACCTTATCGACTTCAATTATGCTTTTAAACAGTGGTTCCCAAAGTGATTGATATCGGCTCGTGGGGCGATTTTGAGAGTATTAAAGTAGATGTAGTATACAATACAAGCAGTCCCACTCAAATAAGTGAATGCATCGTACTCAGAAATAAGGAAAAGTGGAAGGATAACCTGACCAACGTCATGTATTCTTTAGGGCAGTCCTGGACAAAATGCAACCCGCGGGCCAAATGCGGCCCGGAAAAAGTTGCTTCGAATCCAAAACATTTATTTGCTGCGATTACGTAGCCTACGAGCGTCGTGCCAATAATCCAGATTCACAATAAAGTCGATATAGCAAAGTGTGCCATAATAAATAAAGTCACAAAAAGTCACAGTGCCGATATAGTTTAGTTCAAACCTTCTTCATTGCCATTTACACGATCTGTGCTTCAAATTGGTACGCGATACGTTTCCAAATCCCTAATTCGTAAAACAAGTCAATCAGTGCCTCTGATTACTATGAGTCATCAACACCATAAAGGATGAGCGGGCATGTCACAAAAGAAGGCCGAAAGCTGAAATTCAAAGAAGGTTTGGAGCAATAAACATTTGTTTACTGGAGCCAGGAGTAAACCCGTCTTTTTAGTCGTTAGTGCGATCACGTCGCCGTGTTTAAGAAGTTAAATGTAAGTCGGACTTATGACAAAAACACGAAAACATGCACTCGGTCCAGGAAGGGCGAATTTCATATGAAATGCAAGCTTCTCTCAACAACAAGACTATTTCGCCAAGCTACACACTGCTCGGAAGGCAGCGACCAAGACAATAAGTTTTGTAGTATCTCAAATATATTGTAATATCTTGTTATAAAAACGTTGATAGGGGTTTAAAGAGAGTTGAAAGTGTATCAGGTTTAATCAGATTGTGTCGAAATATGACGGCAAATATAAATATTATCATTATGATAATTACCCGCCACTTTCTCGCTCCCTAATATCCACACATCCACTAAGCCTAGCACCTAGCATTTAATACAGTGTAATTCATTGATTTCAAGTCAGAAAAGAAATATATAGGCTGGAGAATACGGCTAAAAGTTTTTGACACGGTCCGCCAATGCATTTTCGGCTTCTCATCGACCCGCGGAGAAAAATAAATGCCCACCCTTGCTTTAGGGGTGGGGATAAAGATATGTTGAGCTTGATAAGATGGCCGAGTCAAAGAAGTTCAGGTAAAAAAACTTTTAAATCTTTAACCAAATTTGTGGGTGATATTAGAATGTGAGAGAATGCTCCTAATAACTGAAATACTATGTCCGCGCACTCCTATGTAGCTAAAGTCTAAAGAGCTTGAGGAGGGCGCTATGAGTCAACAAAGTTCGGGAACCGCAGATTCACTACCTTGTACCAAATATGTTGATCATATCAACATCCGAGAGAATGCTACAACAAACATCACGTTCGGATGATCTGAGCCATATTCCGGATTTCATCTGGGATGGATGGATCCGACATATTCTCGTTCCCCCTGTCTACAATGTTTGACGTAAGTAATTACATTTTAGTAATAAGAATTTGTTGGCTATGTACAATGAGCTTATGAGCTGAATGCATATGCTAAAACACTCCCGGAAGCTCAACAATATTTTCAGCAATCAAATGAGCTTTCGTTTCCTGACTAAAAACCCCTAAATACGAACCCAAGTTTTATAGGTTTCGATATGATAATGGAGTTCCATTGACGTAATTACGGAACTCCTTACTAATTTACACGATCACATTGAGTCATCGCCCTTTTTTGATACTGAATTGACCTTCTACACCTCTACCAGTCAGTGATAATAAGCCGGACATACGCTTCTATACAGAAATTTAAGATGGGTGTATTTTCAAATTATTGGCACCTACCAATTCAGATGAGTCGGGTGAAATTGTTGCTATGAGTTTGACAACTAGAATATTTTCAGGTTTTCAAAATTAGATTGGAATTGGAATTATAGTTACTCAGTTTTTCTAAGTTAAATTGGAAATGAAGTTATAGTTTCAAATTTGTTATCCGAATTAAATTATAATTATGATTCTGAATTCGTGAAAACTTGGGAATTGAGAAAGATCTGTACATATCAAATCAGGAAACAAATGTATGTACAGGAATCTTGGGTTGTTTCGCACGATAAAGCAGTCCAGTAGCATTTTCAGGGTAACCACAAATTAGATTAGAATGAAAATGAGAACGTGGAAACATTGCAAAAAATAGTATATAATTAAAATTATTGCAAGAAATACCTCACAAAGTAGACTAGAATTTGATTACCATCATTATTCTCTAATCGTCTTATCATCTAGAATTATGTAGTTAATCAGGTTGTAATATTCTGACAAACCCGAAGAGCTGGTAAATTGTTTTTCATGAAGGTAAAGTACGAAAATGCCCGGGTCATACAGAGCCTATAGTGATTACTTCTCTGTGTAAATATACTAGGACAGGAGCTGTGCGCAAATCACAATGCGAAAATACTACCAAATGCTATCGAGGCAATACGTGTCCTGGTGTGTGACAGAGTAGTGTCAAGTTAGTGTCTGCAAAGTGGTTGCATGATCCGCTTGACTAACTAGCAGACATGGTCAAAGTAATCATCGTCATCGTCCCTACTCGAGCAAATGAAAATGTAGCGATTTGTAAGTAAGTGGGAAGTGAGTATTCTTGGTGTAGTTTTGCATAGAAAAACGAATACTGTCAAGTAGAAGTAGAAATAGTCTAATAATGTTAACAGCTTGATTAAGTGGTCTGAGTGGGCAATATCTACTTGAAGTAGTTTGAAAAGTCGAAGTACTTTGCTATTGACCCCCTCTGCTTACTAGTAAACAACCAACTAGGGCATAAACTGCCGCGCCCCAAACCCATATCAATTGGGGGCGAGGTCTAAGAATAAGCCAAAGATATTGCGTAAATGAACATTAATAATAGAAAAATATTTGGTCGAATTAATAAACTTGGTAGTTTTCTTCGCGCTTGGCCCGACTTACTCTACCTACATTTCCGAACTTTAATATCGGTACCCCTCCAAAAACAATGAATTTGAGTAAATTTATAAAAGTTTGGTTTATCGCCAAATGAGGGGTTTAGCATCAAAGTTTTTGTGGTCAGGAAAGGGGACGATGAAAAGTTGTTTCGGTCCTGTACAACGATCGCACCATGACATCACCACAATATTTTTCATTTTAGAAAACCATCTGCTAGTCAAGAAATCATTAATTACCTCTTCAGATTATAATTCCAGGTCCGTTATCGCGGATACATTCGTATAGGCTACTGCAAAGTTTTGCCACCCAGGGTTCACTGCAGAATCGGAAACTTTAGGTAACGTACAGAGCAGGGGTGGGCAATTATTTTGCCCCACGGGTCAAATGAGAAGTAGAAAATACGTTGGTGAGCCGACTCAAATATTTTGGCTGTATTCTCGACCGTATCAAGTTTTTTTCTAAATTGAAATGAGTGAATTGCAATGTTGAAAATGTGGCTTAGTGGAGGTTTTAAAGGTCATGAGAATGTGGCGGTTAATTAAAAAAAATTATTTGCCCTCATAATTCGAAATAATGTTAAACATTATTCAATTCAGTTTGATTACTAATTTTTATCAGGTAAATACACCACAAGATTGCGACACAATGGAAAGATAGGAAGTTGTCAAAACGACAGGAAGTAGTCTTTAAGATCGTTTTAAACTCTTTTTAATCCCTTATGCACGTTTCTCTCATTACGACATTAAAATGTAGTTCGGAAGCTACAACTCTTATTGTGTTGGTCACTGCCTTCCTGGCAGTGTGCACTGTGTGGACTGGTGAAATAGCCTTGTTGTTGAGCGAAGCTCGCAGTTCTTCTGAAATTCGCCCTCCCTTGACCGAGTAAGTGTCTGACTTCATGTTTGTGTCATAAGACCAACTTAAATGTTACTTCTAAAATACGGCGACCTGCTCGGCACAAACTCNAAAGACAGGTTCAGCCCTGACTCNAGTANACAAATATTTAGTGCCCTTAAATATCAGCTTTCGGCTTTATTTTTTTGACAAGCCCGTTCATCTTTTATGGGTGGTGATGACTCACGCTAATCATGAGCACGGACTTGTTTTACGAACACGTAACAATTTGAAGCAAAGACCGTATAATTCGCAATGTAAGGATGACAAGATCATGTTTGAATGGAGCTACATGGAAACAGTGACTCCTTGTGACTTAATTTGTTATGGCATACTTTGCTATATTGACTTAATTTCGGATTTGGGTATTACGCATGCGAAGTACGTAGGCTGCGTAATCGCGACATATTATTGAGCACTGAGCAGGCTTAAAAGTATACGAATTTCCGGTCCATGTTATAAAGCCGATGGTTTTATTACACGCATCAACATTCAAAAGTATGTTTTATGTTTTGAATTCCAGGAGACTTTTCGCGAACCGCTCCCCTCTATTTGCTCATTACGTTAAATTATAGTGACTGTAGGNTANTCATTATTTTTTCGGACACAAATAATAGTGGTTTTTAGTTATTCTTTAGTTTTTTTGTTTTCTCGTGAGCGACATTCAGCCAGAGTTCGAAGAAACTGTTCACGACTTTGATCGACCACATATGTGTCACTGAATTGAACAGCTATTGAAATACGTCACAATAATAAATTCATTTAATGTTGTTTTTGTTTCTATGCTTCAAACTTAAAATTTACATTCATTACGATTAATCCCTGTATAGGTGGATAAATACGCGTTCAATACCGATTCAGGAATCATTACTTCATTTCCTCATATCCGGCCCGCCGATTGGAGAAGTTGCCCGCCCCTGGCCTTAGGNGAAGTAGAGAAGAGGTATGTACACTGAATGAAAANTAAAGCAGAGAATATAAAAGGCAATCGACAAAATGAGGTGGTATGTGGCTGAAAACGAGATCGATATGTTAGNTCATNCTCCGGTTATCCTGAAAGCTGACTAGTATTCATTCAGAAAAAATGCTTGTATTTCGGANTTTGTATNTCGGAGCAATTAAANTTNCAGTCCAATTTGGCAAAAACTGTGTAGCGACAATCCGAATTATTATATAATTTGTAGAAGCCGAATATTGAACAATCGTTNGACGGTGCCCGATATCCGAATACAGACCAGGTCAGCTACGANGACCAACTTTANTTCNCCTTCCGAAAACAATCCATTTGACATTTATTGAGGACNATCAAGTGACATTTNAGTCGATGCTCGATTTCANTCACCAGAAGGTCCCTGATAACCTTTCAGATTTGCACCTTATATCGTATTCTCNTTACCGTTTTGCCGAAATGTTCAAACGCGACCGTAAACATTTTCGNCTCCGGATTTAAACTAGTAATNTCACCCGNACGTTTAAGATGGGAGGGTTACGATGGATGGATAGAGCGACGTTCCGTCATTTCGAAGAAACAGATTTAGGGAAAATAGANATAGGAACAACTGCTTTTGTTATCAATACAGGCGCNTCCGCAGCAATGGCGGCCAGCGAATGAACTAATCATCATCACNCATCTACGACTAGATCTTATACATGCTTCTGCGACTCTGAACCTGTNATTGGAAAAGGTTGTCAACTTCCGTAAATTTTAATTCGGTCGTGGCATTTAATGACATCCTCGAGCGGTAAGGAGTAAGTCTGCAGATGTGGTTTCTCATATTAGTCTATTTTATTTCAAACNACACTTGGAGCATATTGCTCCGTATAATATGCTTCGCTAGTGAATTGAATATGGTGGCCGGCAACAACTAAGCAACTAAAAATGTTCAAATGTTCAGCCTTTTGAAATTAGATTGTAAATAGAATTATAGCGAGANATGATATTGCAAGTTAAATTAGAATTCAAGTTATTGAATTCGAGAAATATTGGACCTTGAAATGAAATAAAATGCANTAAATATCAAGTTATGTTCGNAACAAATGTGAGCTAATTTTTATAAGCACAAGGAACGTCTGTACACCAAGCTTGGCTCGTGTCGCGTTTTCCAGTTCTGTAGGATATTCAATAAAACAAGAAAATCGACTAAAATAGTATCTGAGCAATGAAACATTTTACAAATTAAATTAGATTTAGATTACCGTCATTCCACTCGAATTAGTATAGTTAGACTACTAGAATTATTTATTTGTCTGAGGCTAAGCGACAGCTATATATTCGTTCTACGCTATTAAGGNGAGATAACTGATTGATACGTGACTTTAACATAGCACATGTTTCGAAATATTTTGCGCNGTCTGCTGGCGACGATATGAAATGCCCTCGGGTGTATCTGGCCGGTAGGCGCGGTGATGGTGTCGGCCGCTCAGCGTGTACGCACGTACGTACGTCTACGTAGCCTNCTGCTCTTTTAAACAAATAGGTGTAGTCTTACGTGTCATCTCTATCTTCGTTACTGTTCCTTTACATTCTCCGGGGCATAAAACTGGGTACATTGATGTTATGCGTGTCACAACCTTGAGATAGACTAGAGAGCAACTAGTAACGGGGGAAGGATNNAATACGCGGATAGAGGGCTGAGCTAATTTTGGTTCCAACTGCGCGTTGGTAGTTTTTCGTTCGTCCGTTCCTACATTCGCATACTCAACTATCTTTTTTAAGTTTTCATATTGTCTGGAGTTCGGTGCTCCTCAGATTACCCTGAACCAAGGGTGAGCCATTATTCTCCCGCCCGGCCAAATTAGAAGCAGAAAATACGTTGACGGGTCGAGCAAAAAGTTTGAACTGTATTAATCGACTTATTAACTTTAATTCTAAATTGAAAGCAGTAAATAATATTGTTATCGCACAACACTGTTTTATTAAAACTCAAAAATGTGTTTGGTATAATACAAAGCTCGGCTTGGTCACTGCATCCCGGGCGGTGTGCTGCATAATGGTAAAATAGCCGTGTTGTTTTGCTAGCTTTGCGAGAGATGTTCTGAAATTCACAATCACTAGGTCTCAGGCAAGTGCTTGAGTTTCGCTGTGTTTTTTCTTCTTTCGATGTCAAATCATATGGCGTTCTCTAAAAACGGATATACGCGCTCATCCCAAACTAAAATGATGGGTTTATCCGCGACTTCAGGAAAAATATTGCGTGCTTCAAATAATTTCGATATACCGGCTTTTAGCGTCCACCTTTGCTCTCGTATTAGACATGCTCATTTCATCGTTTATGAGTTATAACGACCGCTAATCACGTGCATTGACTGTTTTGTTTTACTAATTGGGAATTTAGAGACGTATCACGTAATATATTAAATACTAACCGTGCAATTACTAGTGATACAATGGCAGCAAATGCGCTTAACGCTATACGACATGGAAATGGTAACTTGTGTCATTGATGGCTACGGCATACTCTGCTAGATCGGCTTGATTTTGAATGTGGATTTCGCATACGGCGTACGTTGGCTTCGTTATCACGGCACAAAATGAGCAGAATTCAACGTAAACGCTTTTGCTGTTCAGTTTAAACAGCCTATGAACTTATTCCACGCAAAGAGATTCAAAAGAAGATTATATGTACTAAATTCCAAGCAATTGGATAGTGTCGGTTAGAATGTCCTCGCGGGCTGTAAAATGCCAAGGCCTGCCCTAAACCCGCCAGCAGTGTGCAAACTTTTTTTTTTCAGTTCTGCATATCGATATCATTTTATTTGGCTGCTGAGATTGCGCGTACTCCGAAAATATCCGACACATAAAATAAATAGAATTGAAATTCCGCCGACTTCGTATCGAGAGGAACTGGGGG
>ATSW01107677.1:0-11864 GCA_000444245.1 Botryllus schlosseri | reverse complement strand
TGAACTGAAAATTGAAGAGTGAATTCGGACTTGGACTCGGACTCGAGTCAAAACACTATGCCTCGGACTCGACTCTCTACTAGCCCACTTGGGCTCGGACTTGACTCTGTGGTGAGTTGAAAATTACTCGACTTGACTCGAGTCAAAACTATAAAAGTGAGATTGACTTGTGACTCGAAACCTTGTGACTCGGTTACAATCCTGGGAATCACCGAGAACATTGAAATGCACCAGAAATGCCACAGTGCTCGCATAAATTCTGATCTAAAGACACTGTTATTAGTACGGCCTATATCAGCCATATAATTAATGCTTAAAGAGCGTCTTGGAGGTACAGAACTTCAATCTACAATAGAATAGTATATTCATATTGAAATGAACCCTAATATTTTCGGCTGACACTCGTCAGGGGTAATCATCAGCAACTAGTAGAGAATTGGAAAGAACATTGGAGTCGACTTTTATCAAAATACATCAGCCCAAGCTTTGTCAACAAAAGGAGTTCGTGTACCATCTTGAAATAGTACAATTGAACGCTCTCTTGTGTGAGATCTCATTTCATGCTGGTGACGTAATATTTCGAGATACTATTGTTGATATAAAAGGTTCTTTCCAATTCTATACTAGTTGCTGACAATAACCCCTGACGAGGGTCAGCCGAAAATATTCGGGTTCATTCCAATATGAATTTACCATTCATTTGTATATTCTGATGTTCTCTTAAACAAAAACATTAACGGCACTAAACAGGCGCATGGGCCTATCACTATGTTTATAATAGTTAATATTTTTCGTGTGGTATCATAGTTTCAACGGATTTACCTTCAAAGAATATAATATGGGGAATCAAGTCCCATACTTATAAAATCACAATTTCTAAATAATTCTTATGGACTCAAATGCAAATCATTACACCTAACATAGACTCTACCTGGCTCCACCGGCTCCCGTTATCAGAACACGGGCTCCAAATGACTGCTGGATCAATTGATTGTAGTCTTCTCCAATGATTTTCACATTTCTCGTCAAAATGCTAACCTCGGCTCGGATATCGTACGTGTTCAAACCAGACACACTGTGCGTGAAGCTTTCGGCTGAGGAAAGTGGATAGAGAGTAAGAAGAATTGTGAACATTTTTATTGCTCATGGTAATACACTGCCTCTTCAGTAAGGTACAAGTGCTCTGTAAAAACCATTGAAGTTAAGTAATGACAGCTCGGTTTTCATTCATGGAGCACTAATACCTCAAATATTTGCCTTTAATATTTATATTGTTGCAGAAACCAAATTATTTTACTAATACTTGATATAAATACAATGCATCCTGAATAAAATTACACAAATTTTCATCTAGGCTACACACTACAAATCTAAACAACATGATTAATGGATCAGGGTCACGGCTGTATGGATACAAAAATGGTCACAAGCAACACAATGTGCAACGGAAGTTCGTAAAAACAATATCATTGTCCTAAAACATAGTATTTACAACTCTTACAGATATGGTCAAATCTTGCCGTATCATTCAAGGTTACAACATTTCCGCTGACAGACACTATTCTGAATGTTTCCGTCTCCCAAGGATCAGCACTCGTCGTAGCAATCACGATTTCGTCATCTGCAAGGCCACAAGAAAATCAATTCAGGCGAGTGAGGTATTGATTGCAACGAAATACTCACCTGTCTCCCAATCGGAGGGTGTATCTTGCAAAGTAATAGTGTTTTCTCCAGCAGACAGTGTACTTGCAAGATGTGTTTTCAACAATACTCTTGGTTGTCCATGCAAGTCCAGACCACCAATCACACCTTGAAAGTAATAGAACAATAAATAGTGTAGCCAACATATAAGTATCAGTTTTATTACCATTTTCATCATTTCAAAACACCACAACACGGCAATACAATGAAAAGATAGGAAAGTGTCAAAGCGACTAGGAGTAGTCTTTGAAATCAGACAACCACCTGGACCTAGGTGATAAAAAAGGAGGAATGCATACTGAATGAAAATTAAAAAAAAAAGATATTATAGAAGGACAAGAGACAAAACGGGATGGAAGGCGAAATCGATATGTCAGATCATGGTTCAGTAAACTTCAGCTAGAATTATATTATTGGTTGCTACATTAATATAATGCAATTTTAGTTTCTATTCACTCACAAGTCACAACATTGTTGCTTAGTAATAGCCAACATGTCAGCTAGAATTACAGTATTGATGGAATACAATTTCGTAATAGCAACTGTGATTTTGACAAATGTAAGTCATAAGTGATTATAATAATTATGGATCATCATCCAAAAACAGAATGGAAAATCTCACCGATTGCTTTTGCTCCGACAACCGGTCCACCATTTATAGCAATATCCGGGGTGTAATGGTCACCACGGAGTACAATGTTGGCAAGTCCTTGAAATGGATTGTCTTCCCATCCGATGATAAGGCGTCCACCCTAAATATGTTTGATGAATGTGAATCAGTTGTCTCCTCATTACAGAAAGTGTTGTTACAAAGGCATAATGCGTATGTATAATTTGCAGTGATACATCTTCACATCGATGTTGCTTCAAAGTCTCTCGGCTAATACCAAGAATGCTGGCAACAGCACAACCATGCTTGGTATCTACCATATCGATCACAACTTTCAGCCCCGTGCTTTAGGTTTCATATTAATGGGATGATTGAGACCAGGCTAATTTGGCTAATTCTAACAATCTATTAAGTTTGTTTACACGGTAAAAAAGCGTATTGCGTGATATTTCCTCAATTAAGGGTCTTGTAAAACATTATTATATCAACATGCTTAGTCCTAAGAAAGATTATGAAAACTTGTTCGACTTCTGGCCTATTTGATCAATTCATACTTCACATGGACCTTGTACAATACTCCAAATCTAGTATCTACCCATTCGTAATGCAGGTAGTCAATGAAGGCATACCGGTAAGTAAACTATAGGCTCTCACCATAACCATGACATGAGTGGCACTCATTGTGAAAGTAAGGTTAGTGGAATTCCACTCCAATTCCAAAACACCTTCAATCCACAATTGATTCATTCTGGGAAGATCCTGATTTGCAACCACCCAGGCACCTGGGTTTCACATGTCGTGTTATCAAATATACAGAAGTGAATTAGGCGGGAATTCAGTATAAAAGAACTAATTACACAATCCCTACTGACACAACTGATTCAAATGCATAAAATGACTCAACTTGAGTCAATTTATGTATCGATACGACTTGTACTAGAGTTATTGTATATAGCCTCGATCCTTTAAGATTATTAATAAGAAATGCTTCCTAGCAAAGAATACCTCAAGATGAAAAATGATGAATATGTTGATACATTACAACAAGCTGGCAGCAATGTTGCGCTTCGACTCTGGTCAACATTAGTAACAAGTCTGTGACAATGACAAAAAATCGCAGGAAATACAATAGTGCAGACGGAGTGCAGAGTTTCGCGGTAGAAAAGAACTGAAACCAAGATATTAGTCCCGACGATAAAATCCAAGGCTAAGCCGCTGTATGCAAGCTAAAGTGCCCAAAGAATATAATGCAAATGTATGTGGTCACACTGCCTTATATACCTTATGACTTGATGGGCTTTATCCTAATGCTATCCTTCAAATGTGTAATTTCAAAGTATATCACCTGAGTAAAATAAACCATTATCATACCTGACTCAATCCTAACATTCTTGTTATCGGGTGGAATGGCTGTTCCATCACCATCACTGGATGCTACGTATTCTCCATCTATCAGTTTCCATGTTGAAGAGTCGTGCCATAACTGCACAACATCTGGTCTACCATCGCTTGGGGCCTCTAGGCTCGGTTCAGGGGGTGCGGCACAGTCCTGTTGGTGAAATTGCATCAACTTAAATTTCATCATGCGTTGGTGAAATGTTTATAGTGAAACACGTGCAATGTTATTATTTACTGAAAAAAGCCTACAAGACTGTGACATAGACCCTACCCCCACCTGTGACCAGGTAAAACAACGAATAATTCGGCACTGATGTGTATTTTAGATTAGATAGTTGACCAACCAATGTGGACAAGTTTACTAAAAGCAATTAAATTTTCAAATGCCCCTTTTTGTCAAGTTAATTGAAGTGAAATTCACATTTTCATTATACTTTGAATCAATGAAGTACACAAGCTTCAAGAGGAGCTGTTATAAAGTCAACCATCAGTAAGTATTTGTTAGATGACTCCATATTTTTATATCGTTGCATGTGTCCCATGGACTGTCTCGGTTTGAGAACCAATGACGCAAGTTTCTTTCAGGGGCAAGCGAGCATGACTGGTAGATACCAAAGCCAAAACTCTGTTCTGGCTGGATCGCAAAGTTCAAAGCTTTCATCAAAAAGCTGGACAGTCTTCAAAGTGGGCCTTCAAAAATCGGAATGTTAAAAATAATATCGGATCAACCAAATATGCGATGCAGTAATGGTACATCCACAAATCACAAGTAAGATCATACTAACAATACTGTATCTAATTGAAACCTATTGGAGACTTGTAATCCGTCCTTCATTGATTTCAGGCGAGGACTGATAGTGACCGCAAACTTGTTGTAACCTTACCCGGTTATTGCATCTGTAAACTTGGAAATTCACAGCTATATTTCTAGCACCAGGCGTTGCTGATTCGCCCGATACTGAACGTCTTTTACGTGACGATGACCCAAGGGCTCGATTCCTCGCTGAGACTGTTGGAATTGTGAAATTAACATGAGATTTTTATTCAAATAATGCAATATCAATCAACATACCAACATAATACAGATGTGTAGTGTCATTGTCAAAGTAGTAGTCTCCGTGATAATTCTCTGCACACGACACCATTTCCGTTTGGTTGTATTCGTCGCTATCACCAGCGATAATGAACTTATCAGGCGTTTGCGTTAGGTTGTGTGACACAATCAGGCAATCATCATCCTATATATACAAGGGATATAAAAGTAGGATGTATTTAATGAATGCTAGCGTTACTAATGTAAATAGCAAGGCACCTTGAAGTTATAGAATCCGGCTTGGTAGGAAATATTGGTGAGATGCTGAGCGTTTTCAAAGGCCCAGTCATACATTTCCCCGTCAACCATCGTTGTCATCCATCCGAAATTATGAGTCAGGCGCTTTTGTCTGAATTTGAGCCAGAATAGCTGTGGTAGTCAAGCATTTACTTATTTCGTTTATTGTATATAGAGTAAGAGCGAGGATTATTTTATCTAAAAAATTGCTGAAAATGATGATTTCCTATTAATTAAGAGATTCTTAAATTGTTGTACATATAGGACAGGGCATGCTGCTCGTTTTCAGTTTTTTTTGTTTTAGCTTTGGAGTTTTCTGCTCACAGGCCCAAAAAATAATAATTTCAAAAAGCACGACATGTTCGGTCGCTTTAGGGGTGAATCAGAGGCGCTGAGTCCAAAAACGCCATTACTTTTGCTGGATTGGCTCTAGTTTTGGCGATATTGATTCTTACTATATATGGCAAGAAAAATGTATGCCACTGAGTAACATAGGTTATCTCTTGCTAGGGAGGTACTTAGATTAATTTATCTCATCTTCCATCCAGCACTAACATAAACATTGTAGTGCACTGATAACGAAATATTTAGTTTTCTCCTAATGACATTTTAGAGCTCAGCGCTTCTGATATACTCTAAGATCGTTTTTACCTAGGGTTACCATATGTCCTCCTTTAGGAGGATTTGTCCTTCTTTTTAGAATTTTGGTTAAACATAGGGCAAAATTCGACCGAGATGCTATAAACTAGCACTGAACTGACGCTCAGGCGGGACTGGCGGGTATTTCGACAGCTGAGCGAAAGTTGCTCTTTTTTTTTAGTCAACCACCTGATAAAGTGAAGGAAAAAACAGTGTTCTGGGCGCTGAGCGAGAAAGTTGACCTTTTTTCAAGTCACAATTCAAGACTTTTCGAAGTATGAGTGACGATTCAAAGTCATTACATTTTGCTAGCTGTGTGAAAGACAGATTAATTCATCATTTATCTTGAATCAAATAACGAATATCCAGTTAAATACACATGCAAAAAGACGATGTATCCCTCACGCACACTTAGAACTAAAATATGTGAGTAACTATACAGCTACATGCTACACTACAGTCAGTTATTGTCAGCCAAAATGTAGGACCTAATACGAAGCTTTGAGAAGTTGAAACAAATTGATATTGTACAATAGCCTACACTACCCATCTACACGTCCGTGAAAATATAAACGCACAAACTATATTTGTTCGATTTAAATCATACAAGAGGGTTGGTAAATGTGAGCACTGCGCAACGTAAGCATTGAGCCGTTCAAAAACAGAGACACATTGCTATTTACATTAATCTTCTACTACTACTTCGACCATATAAGCTGTGATCGTTTAGTTTGCGGTCAATTTATTTGTGATCTAACAATGGAGGATCAGTGTAACGTAGAATCAGTGAATGACTGGTTGCTCTCACAAGTGACACCGGCGTATCTCGAACAATCCGAACATACACCGATACCGTTTACTTGATGACTTGAAATTGACTCATAAATTTTGCTCCGAGTCACGAGTCAATGCACCATTTTGAAGCTCCAAGTCAAGTCAAGTCATTTGTCCAAAGTGACTCGAGTCAATTCAAGTCATATGATAAAGTTGAATCAAGTCTGACTCGAGTCAAGTCATGACTCGAGTCATCCCAGCGCTGGTATGAACAGAACCATATCACTGTAAAACTCTGCTGTGTGAATTAAACTGATATTATCAAGTATAGAAACAGATCTTAAGTCGTAGAGAGAATAGTACGGATTCAGAAATTTATCACATATGTGCTTCAATGCAACCGTCTCCGTAAGAAGGAATGAATGGATGAATTATTTCCGTATCCTGTATTTTATTTTCGACTTTGAAATCCAACTGCTTAACCAAGACGCTATTTCAATTCAATCGAAGCCCACATGTCAAAGTTTGTCAGGAGTTCACTATAAAACAAAGGATAGCCGAAAGCAATTTACTGGATATTCTCATATTACAGATCAGTTCAGGAGGGTCGGAAAGTAAAGAAGATATAAAGTAAATTTGACGCATTGCAATGATTGCATTGCGTTGAATGATTTCTAATTGGGGAATAAATATTGATAATGACCTAAATGTTCTTTCGTGTCATGCATAAAACATAGTCCATTCACTCACAAAAATGGAATAACACTGGGCTCCTCTCCTCTTGAAATGAACACATTTTTATTTTGTAACGAAGATGGCGATGGATTGTTCCAAGAAACACGGTGAAATTTCTTGACATTGCACATCATGCCTGCAATTACAGGTGTAGTATAAGCAAATGAGTAGGTTTATAACATATTTGTTGTATACCTTCGAAGCCTGCCTCGCCAAAGCCTGTAATTTGAGTACATGACGACGGTAATGTGGGATTGTAAGGAGTTATTAGCGACTGGTGACCAGTTCCAGATACTGAGCCATCAAGATCATTCAAAATAATCTGATGTTCCCATCTTAAAAGAACAAATTCATTACAGATATGAATTTTACAAATAGTGATGTAATAACGGGCGATAGGAGGCTTTGTTCCCAAAACAGCTTTTTCAAATCTATATACATATGGAGATTACTTTGGATCAGTGGTTCTTAACCTTGCCTCCAGCGCCCCCGAAGGGGCGCTTGCGATTTTGAAGGGGGCGCTGGGCTCAGGGGCGATATGGGGGGCGCTGGAGAAAATGGCTTCGCAGTAGATGATGTGGTGGTAGGACATATCCTTAATGAGTGTTCAGAGCAAATTAACACTGAAAACTTCGTTATATATAGCCTACAAAAGACATATAGGTTTAATTGTCCATGGGCGCCTAAATTACTGGCACCGAATGTTCCTGTCTTGACAATCTGAACCTCAGAAGAGGAATTCCATCTGGCAGGGAAAAATTATATGCCAGTGAAGAAATACCAATTTGAAATCATGTGCGTCTTTTAGTGTAGTAAGATTGGGCGACAGGGATGTATAAAACTAGATATATCCCTGTTCGGCGACTCTATATTTTTTGATATAGCAGACAGGAATTCACGAAATAACATGCAACGAAGTCATACCAACGGGTCCGCCCGCCCGAATATGTTTAATTATTAGTTACGGGTAGGGCTGGGCAAAATCGAGTACCTGAGTGATTCGATTCTGAATCACGTAAAATGCTTCGAGTCGAGTCGAGTATTCGAGTATCACTCATTATGACGTAATAACATAATGTAATATGTCAAAGTTTTAATATGTACCTTTCATGCCGCCACAAATAATATAATGCCTGTTATTGATCACATCAAAGATAGTTCGGTATTTTTTCGACCATACGGGTTTCATTGCACTTTGTGACAATGTTGTGAGATGATCATGACTTCAGAAATATATATTTTCAGTAACGTTCGTTGCGTTGTACTGTATGTCTCGCATGCTGCGATACGGCCAGTCAATGTTTCAAGGATTTCACAGGGAGAAATTGTATCGAAACTATAATTATCGTTGATAAATTAACGTGCAGTGGCGAGGAGCTTATAACTACAGTACTCGAATCATTGTGCCCAGCCCTAGTTACGGGCCCTACAGTTTCCAAGACACCTCACAATGTTCGCTCTACGTTTTGACGAGTCTGCGCACACTTGACAACTCACTGCGCAGACCCTTGGACAACAGTGCGTTACGACTCAAAAAAGGTCATGACTTCGGATTTGCTGTGCGCAACGTAGATTTTCTGTGCGCAGAGAGACCGTGTCAGCACTGCGTACGCGCGCAGCTTAGAGGGAACATTGCACCTCACTCAGCTCTACCGGTAAATCTGGTAACGTGAGCAGAGAGGACAAGAAATTGATAGCGATATATATGCAATTCCCGATCTTATTGGCCGATTCTATCATGAATTATCGAAAATTTTCGCGCTTCGCACTGACTCGCTAAACAGTACATCTGATTTCGTGGAAAAAGCGAACAACGTGATGGGGGCGGTCGGTTTATCATCCTACGGGAGCCCAAGACCCAAGTTTTTTCGGGGGGCCTGACGAAGTACCGTTACGTTCCTGCCAACGGGTATACGCCCGAAGATGTATAATTATTATTGAGGGGTCCTACCTTTTCAATCACACATCACTCAGCTCTACCGGTACATCTGTTTACGTGAGCGGAGAGAGGATAAAAATTGATATCAATATACATGCAATTCCAGATCATATTGACCAATTCCATCATTAATTATTGAAATTTTTCGCGCCTCGCGCATCTAGGCGCAAATAGCTGGCTTAGTAAATGGACACCCAATGTAGATGACTAGTATCAGCAAGTAGCGGATGGCCGAAAAGGGGGACTGGGGGCGAAGCCCCCCCGGAAGTTTGGTTTATCACCCGATGGGGTGCCCGAAACCAACGTTTTTGGGGGGTGGCTGACGAAGTGCTGTTACGGCCCTGGTAACTAATTAATTGTACCTACGGGCACGCCCGAATATGTTTAATTATTAATTACGTGCCCTTTATTTTCCAATACAGCAGCTCACTCAGCGCTGCTGGTAAATCTGATTACGTGGGCTGAGAGGATAAAAAGTTTATAGCGACTTATATATGTAATTACCACCTATTCATTCATGCATTATAGAAAATTTTGCTACCTAGGGCGACCTTGCCATATAAACTTTGCTGACCATCGAAATCACGCTACGGGATTCTTGCGGGCGAAGCCCTGAGAAGTTTGGTTTATCACGCTATGGGTGCGCAAGGCAACCGATTTTAGGGGGGTTGACGAAGTGCCGTTACGGCCCTCCCTCTTACTCATTGTCTTTATTGCAGTCCTTACAATATGAGGTTGGGGGGCGCTGGAGCACGATAATTTTTGAAAGGGGGAGTTGGAGGAAAAAAGGTTAAGAACCACTGCTTTAGATCGACATATCTATGCAATGTTCCCTCTAATTTTTCAATAGTCTGCGTACACTCATCAACTCTCACTGCGCGGTTCCTTGGACAACAGTGCGTAACGACTAAAAAAAANGTCANNACTTCGGATTTTTTGTGNGCAGCTTATATTTTCTGCGCGCAAAGACCATGTCAGCACTGCGCAATTGCGCAGCTTAGAGGGAACATTGCATCGATGCTGTTTGGGAAATCCTTTTGATGTAAACTACCAATTCTGCTATTTTATATTGTTCTTAAAAATTCACTATCAAATTATTTGTATTTTTCTAGGAACATCGTAGATCTGTATATAAGCACTCGGTAATTATTCACCCAAACGTGAACTTGTTGACCGTATTTTCAAATTCGATTCCCGACAAGTGCGCTTCAAATCCACCACACAAAGAATTGCAGAAACCGTGAACGGAAGCTACACCGAGTGCAGAACTGCCGGCACGGTCGAAATTCACAAACTTTGTGTCGATAACTTCATACCCTTCTGTTATGGGGACAAGGACTCCTGCGCCCCATAACAGCTGTGAATAAATTTATTTAAGATTTGAAATTATACCCTTAGAATAATATTAATATTCCATACCATGATTTAATGCTGGTGTATACGCAATGAGAGTGGAGTTGTAGGTACCAGCTTGACCGAATTTTACTTTTCCATCAACGACACGTTTTGTTTCAATACCAACTTGCTCATTGTGATACATGAGAAAATCTATAAACTGTTAAATAAACAGATCAGTTTTGAAGTCAACGTAAAATCCTTGAGTCTTGTTGAATATGTGTCGGTGCTGTGACTCTTTCTTCACCATCGCTATCGCTCCCTTAAACACCAACTTTGCACTATCATACACGAGATTAATTGTGAACAGTTAAATAAAGGATCGGTTTTGAAATCTGCGTAAAATCTATGTGTATTTTGACGCATGTTTCATTGCTGTAGCTTCACTTTCACTATCACTTCGGCCTCCTTGAAAGGGTTACAAGTTTAATCGGAAACTGAAGCATTTTAGATTATCCAGATAATCATGTCTTTCGCTAGATAGGAAACAATGTTTAATTAATATACAAGTAATAATATACCAATAGAATAGGCCACTCTTACTTTGATAGCGCCAACGTTCACTAGCTCGGCCCCTTTCTCACAGTTCCAAACGGTCAGAGATTCGAATTCCGCAACAGCGGGTTCCGAAGCCCAACAAGAGCCGCCAGCCTTCGGAATGTATTGCTGTAGCAATGAAAAGTCATGAAGGAATACATAGTGAAATCATAGTAGAAATATATACATATGTAATTTCAGACACGGTTAAAGTAGTCAGGGTTGCGACTCAAGTAGAATTAGAACTATTGCCTACAATTTCTACTCAACTACAAGTAGTAGTCAAGGTTTCCAGGACACGTCAACGCCACTTCAGGTGGAAATAGAAAATGGATGGTTTGAAAAGCACTTCCGTAACTAGTTTCATCAATTAGATTTGGTCAAGGGGTAACATACTTGCAGTTAATCACTGATTGCAATATAAGAGAGAGAGAGAGAGAGAGAGAGAATCCAAATAAAATAATGTCGTAAACTAACAAATAACCGGGGTAAACTAATACAGAATATATCGTAGAAAATGCAATCGTAGGACTCGCTAACCAGCAATAATGAAAGAAGATATGAAACACGTAACAGTTACAGTCATGCACAATCAATGTATCTATGTGCACAAAGAACAGATATGTAGCAGATTTATATACTGAGAACATATTAAATACTAAACATCTGCAACTTTCGCAAAAAGACTATTGACACAAAAAAGTAGGGGTACCGTAATCTTCTAAATTATATTCAGCTACTGTGATATATCGGCTATTTCACGCGGTTCTTATGTCAATTTCACTCGTACAAGTAATGCAAACTAC
>ATSW01107676.1:0-13141 GCA_000444245.1 Botryllus schlosseri | reverse complement strand
CCCCCCACCCCCCTTCCGGCGATACACTGTTTCCCGCTATTTAACATATTCATTCGGAGTTTGTTTAGTGAATCAGCTTATGTCGCCTAAGCGCGCGAAGCGCGGAAAATTTCTAGAATTCATGATTGAATCGGTCAGTTAGATCGGGAATTACATATATATTGTTATCAATTTTTATCTTCTCTCTGATCACGTAATCAGATTTGCCGGTAGAGCTGAGTGAGGTGTGTTTGAAAATGTAGGACCACTGAATAATAATTAAACATCTTCGGGCGTATACCCGTCAGGCACCTCGTCAGGCCCGCAAAAACGTAGGTCTTGGGCTCCCATAGGGTGATAAAACGACCCCCCCCCCATCACGTTGTTCGCGTTTGTCACGAAATCACATGTACTGTATTGTGAGCCAGCGCGAAGCGCGAAAATTTTCGATAATTTATGATAAAATCGGTGAATCAGATTGACGATTGCATATATATTATGCTATCAATTTATTGTCCTCTCTACTCACGTAATTAGATTTACCGGTAGAGCTGAGTGAAGTGTCTTGAAAACGGGAGGGCCCGTAAATAATAATTAAACATCTTCGGGCGGGCGGACCCGTTGATATGACTTCGTTACATGATGTAATTTCGTGACTTCCAGTCTGCTATATAAAAAAATATAGAATCGCCCAAACGCAGACTTCTAAACTAAGAGACGCACACGATTTCAAATTGGTATTTCTTCACTGGCATAAAAGTTTTCCCAGCGGGATGGTATTTGTCTTGTGAGGTTCAGATTGCAAAGACAGGAACATTCGGCGCCAATCATTTAGGCACCTATGGACACAATTTAACCTATATGTATTTTGTATATATAACGAAGTCTTCGGTCAGCATAAGGGCATAGACCTTTTCGGCCAAGGTTTTCTCGCTGCCGATCGTTCTGGCACACTTCTTGGAGTCGCATATAATATATGGCCTAAAACTTGATTGTATGTCTTGGTGGGTCGTGGCGCGGTAATGGCCCAATACCCAATAATAAAGATAATAGGCTACTTGAATTCGCGCCCAGCGCGAAAAAATTTTGAAAAAATTGCATAATTTTCAAAAAATCCTCTATGATTTATGCTAATTCAGGAAATAATTTTGGGCCCCCTTCGAGCTCGGCCCCCCTCCCCCCCCCCAATTGGGGGGTTTGGGGTGCGGCAGTTACGGTGCTGAGTCAGCGAATGATGCTTATTTAACGAATCGATGAAATTGATATAAAGTACATATTGTTGTCTAATGTAACGAAACCGAGCAGGCGTACGGGATCCATTTTGATTTGACATGCGTATTGTATCATCAAAACCAAATCCATGCGATTGGGTGTTGGCTACTGAACTTGTTTATGGGATAATAACGGTAGCAAGCACAGAAACCCGTTTACACTCTGCTCAATATCAATGTAGCAACAATCAGAAGCAGAATACATTGTCCGATCTGGCGTAGGCCGTTAAGGCGTAGGCCGTTACGCTTATATTTCGTTGCAAGTCCTCATCGAAATTGTTGACAAAGAAACGAAAGATATTGATTTTAATATGGCATTTGATTTCTCCAGTTGGTACATTTGGTGACTCAGAACGTCAGTATGTCCTTCAGCGTTGTGATATAATGGGGCCTAAGTCGTGAGTCGTCGTTATGTTTCGTGTACAAGCACAATATGATACAACATTTTACTGACATGTAGGGTTGAAATTAGCAATATATGACGCCACGTGACGTCATAGGTTCGCGTTCGCGTTCACACAGAACCTTTCAAAAAAGGTTCGCGCTCACACGAACCTGAACCTTTTAGGGGTTCTCACCATCCCTGCTATCCCGTCCTAATTCACGGATACTCCAACTGCTTGCTCGAGTAATTTTCTGATCTCACTTCTCGTGCTTGCACTTCGAGTAGTTTTGAGATGTCTTGACAATCCCTGCTTCCAGCATGAAATTTTTTATCGCTATTTCCAAACCTACTTGACTATTATCAATGGCTACTTTTACCCCTCTGCGAAAAGTAGTATAATGCGGGGAGTAATGTCAAAAATTCTGGCTAACGTAGCTGGAATTCGGTATTTCCATGTTGCTGACGCAAACTCAAAGAATCGGATTCGTTGTAGACTTCGGATTGCATTGTTTTGGATGCATTCGAAGTATATTTATGACTGTTGGGTAACTACATTTGAATTTGAATTGGGCATGTCTAGCGCACTACAGATTTCGATTCGCAAAACGTAATAGGCCTACATCAATTTTGTTGAAATTTGCGGCGTATGTCAGATGCCAATACGGTTACTTGCGACCGCGGCTTCCCATTTGCGGTTGCTCGCATCCTGCTATCCTGTAACAACTTTTTTGTCTGCGGTTTCACGACGGTGCAACAATGTGTCCATTTTTCTAATGACAGGCTTTGGCAATGATAAGCTTTGGCTGGTTGTTTTCAAAGTTTTCATCGTTTATAGAAGAATCTCGACGAAAGCAACTTTATAGCTACCGTGCGTCATTGACGGTAAGGAATATGACATAAGTGCTGCACGCATCGTCATATGTTATTATTGCAGTAACCAAACTGAATTTTTGATTTTCAGGAACAGACATTTCGAAGTTAATTTGTTACTTGCTAATAATAGGAAAGACATTTGGGTCCTCAAACGCAAAAGTCGTAGTGACGTTACATGCAAATATCAAATGTTAGCAGACCCTTTCGGACGTAATGGTGTACTCATGCTGAACGCAAATCAGCTTTACGTTGATGGAATTTGGATGCGCTGCAACCTATTTTTGACCTTTTCATGACGATCAGAATCGCAACTCGATTCCACATCAACGTGAGTTGAAGATTTTAACCATGTGTTCAATGTTCATTCACCGATAAATGAAGATATATTGCGCGTCGGCGGATAGTGAGGAGCATATAATATTACATTTGTCCAACTATAGCTATCCATCGAACACGCTACCTGTTATTTTTATAGTTTATGAAGGCCCATTCGTGCCCCGTTCGACAGAGATATACCGGTGACTGAAAATGTCTAATTATTTGCTCATTTATGTTTGTTCATGTTGCCATCGTCCCAACATGACGAGATGACGTTCCGTCGTACTGGCGTGTCATCTTAACAGCACTATATACTCAGTAATATTTACGATTTTGGGTAGGGGGTTGCGTTGGGATTCAAATATTTTGCTGGGCGTAAATTTCTGCCATCCTCCCATACAGGATTTTCAGGTGTATTGGGTGGTTAGGCTACTACATATGTCTTATTGAATCGCGTTCATCGATTATTCTGATCTCATTTTGTCGGAAACACTTTCCAACTTTACTTACAATTCACATGCATATAGAGTCGCTGGAGGGGAAGTACAGCGTCATTTTCCCTAAATATTTGGACTTGTGCATTAATACCTAATCTTTTTTTTTACCTCGCGATGTACCCATGATTAGAGCCCGACCGATACCGATAAAACCGATATCTCACACCTTGACCGATAGCCACGATACATTCAGTCGATATTCAAAAGAAGTGGAATATATCTTAATAAGCACATTTTCGAAGCTTCAGTGCATTTATTGGAACAGCTTTACAGCCATTGTTATACTTGAACTTGAATAAACTATATAAAGGCTGCATCTGGACACCTGTTAAGTGTAAGCTATATGAAATATATCAATATTATAAGTCTAGCGGTCAAAGATTATAGTTGTCAGACTTCCTACCGTCATGGTGTGACGTCACGAAAATTGCCGATGATTTTTCACCTCCAATGTCCGATACCGATGATTCTTACAAAGTGTGACATCGTCTCGAATTATCAGTCGGGCTCTACCCATGATGTCACGTCAATGTTGAAACTTCCCATACTTTCGAATTTTCAATTCTTCTGCCAAATTTCCACCCTGGCAACGGGCAATTCCCGTAGCAATCTGTATGTTGATAGGAACATTCCGCATCGTTGCTTTGACTGATAAGTGATATCCTTTGCATATCGATAACACGTAAACGAAACCCGTAACTCTGCATGACGAAAAAAAAGATACTATCGCCATCGATGACTTCTATAATTACATCGAATCCGAATTGCGGAACTCTTCGCCAGTATCACATTCCAAGAGCAGTGATGCTATACTCGATGAGTTAGTAATGTAATGTAAAATAGTAATATTAGTAAATATAGATTGAAACGTATCGTATTTCATTTCAGTGAAGCTTTCATAACCAATTTTACTAGACCAACTTATCGTAAACGCGACACATTATCCATAGTACAGTATCCTACACATCACCTGGACATATGACATCATGCTTCGGTGGCTAAACAATATTGCTTTGATTTCAAGTTTGAGTAGATCCATCCAACTTATCAAAAAAAATGATATTCGACTGCTGTCGCGATCCAGAACTGTTATGTCTCGCATGTACAAAGTACATATACTTTTATTCTACAAACTGCGGCGAGAAGAGTCTTAAAATGATGGAGTCTCAAAATGCGTTTCGCTCGAATTACGTCGAATTACATCATCACGCTATTACGATATTTACAAATGCGTCCATGATAATTCACAAAGATATATTTTCTGAGCCATGTCATCCACCTGTGTTCTCCGGGCGAAATACCATGCTGCACAGTGAATGGCCGGCCACGTATGCGCATTGTTGTAACCTTATTAAATCTAGTCTCTATTTATAATTAATAGATATCGCTGGTCTATGGTATTGAAACATATTGACCGGGTATATGACGAATGCCTGGGTGGGGTAATTGGGCATTTGACCCATCATGGTGACATCAAATTTTACGCATCAAGAAATAGAATTGTATATGTTGTATGGAGGACTGTGTAGGCATGAAAACATGGAACGATTTAAGCGGGTATGGAAAATGGAAATTTCCCTTTCAATACCGTAACATACAACGCCCTGACAGTAGCATATACAGTATACACTGATCATTTTGGTATACATATCAGCTGGCCGACGTAGAAGTGAATCCTTCCATCCAGCAGGCTTAGCGTCATGGCTGTCGGCCTTCGCACAATATATCTTCTGGAAAATCGAACTTTCTCGCAAAAACATTTTTCGAAATTTGATGAACATCCGGGAATGAGCTGTAATTTTGCGTTGAGAAACAACGCAACAACCATATCAATTGCTGTCGTCAATTGAACACTGTTCTCTAAATTAAAATACACTTTTCTCAGCAATTCGATGAACCGCATCAGAATCAAGCACCTGCCACGCTCAAACGTTTAGAGATAGGCGTAGTGGTACGTTCCACAGCTGCAACACCAATGGATTGCGAGTTCGAGTCTGACCGAGGTTGACTTTGGAATTCCTACTTATGTGTTGGAGGTTTATCTAGGCTCCTCTTCGCCACGCGATCCGCATAAGCGGTGTATTAAAAAGATTGCAATGTGAACCATGCTACAAGTCGGTAAAAAGGGAATCACAATGAAGAATATTGGCCTGGTGTTAAAGTGGTCAATGGGACCATAGACATCAAAACAAGAACAACAACAACGATTACAATGACGTTGTTAAGCTTTTCCCGGCCAACCGACCTAATTCTCATCTACCATTAGTTTAAATGTGGCATTCATTCAGACACTGCACCCTTAGCGGAAAGAGTGTGTATTCACACCCGTCCTTCCCCGTGATGTATACGGGTGTGAATTTACACCCGTGGTACACGAAGCCATGACCTATACCTCATGCTTACCCCATGGTATAAATCAAACACAACATTTTAATCCAAATGAAGCTTGCATGTAGGGAAGTATGGAATGTATGCACGTAGACGACACGTAGGATTTATAACCGCGATATAATTCTGAGTTAGGTTCTTTTTCGTGTATCACCTTCTGGGTGGGAGCTGGGAATACACACTCTTCTTCGATTTTTAAATGCTACCCAAATATATACAGAAGATCTACAACTCATGTGAATCCCAACAATATTCAGGACATGGTTCTCACAGCGAGGCCATCACCCTATGACAAAGGTATAGTAGTATTAGATTAGCATAACGTAACGTCATTTTTGCTTGGATAATATCTGTGTATGTCTGTGACGACTTGGTATGGGCAAAGCGGATCACTGATTATAAATCGATTCGAATCTTCGAATCCTTTTTCAATTCGTATGAGTCGGATCGGGCATTTCGAATCGAATTGAGTCGTAGTGGTGAAGTTGTTATCCGGTTAAAAAAGCATCAAAGTTGACCGAGAAGGTCTGCACGGCTTTCAAATTAGGCGAATAAATATATGAAAGCTCTAGCTAAGTCAACATCCTCAGAGAGCGTATTTTCAGCTGGAGGAAATCCAGCGACCATGACACTACTATTGGTTCACTTAAGATCCATGATTATTTTGTGATCTGAAATCGTTACGTAAGAGTTCTTTACCTCCCATTGCATGCCATTCGCTTTGAATTTACGTTGATATTTACATTGACTAACTGTTCAGTGTTCACGTTGCGAATTTAAATTTGATTGTTTACAAGTTGTGATTCGATTCGATTCGAACCTTATTCGAATCATTCTGGGATTTGACGTAGCCCCCTATAGTGACGTTGTGGCCGTTGCTGAGATTCGCCCATATCCTTGTCTTCAAACAGCTACGCTATTGTTACTTTTGTATGGTTTTGGACCTGGAATTCTGACCATAGCATTTGTCGAAAATTGTTTTCCACAACACGCTATAGGACGTTCTTCCAGCATTTCAGCAAAGTAATGTAATCTATATGAATACAAGTACCACTGCGACTGTGGTTACGTGGAAAAACGACACAGTGTTTGCAGAACCGCATAAAACATCCTGTTGCGTGATTTGCGCGCATCAGGCTCGGAGAAAAAGTCGTCCTTGAGTCCTTGAAACTTGAATTAGTACAGGCAACAGTCATGAATTCTGCCATTGGCAAACATTTATTGGATAGTCCTATTTGTGATGATTACCGAGGCAACAGATTTCGCGTGGTCGGGAAAGGCAGTTCATTCTTATACCTCGTAGAGCGGGGGGGGCAACCTGCGGTTGTAGAGGGAAATTTGTGCGGCCGCCGACATGTATAATTCAACTCGTATGAGTTGGCGGCCGTCGACATGCAAATTGAATTTATGAATTGACTCCCGAAATTTTGAGAGCGCGTGATTTATTGCGACTTATTTTTTACAATTTTTATAGAAGCGACATTTGCAATCTGAGCCTCACCGTACAGATGTGATCAGCAGAGGAAAATGATGCGTCCCATATAGAAATATCAACTAGGAATGGTGCGCTCCTCACGAGAGAAATTTGATTCTGATATGTTTGGTCGATTCCAATACTTCACCACTGACAATATAGTGACGGGGGTTCAAGAAATAACATAGCATGCAACAAAGTGACTAATAACAGTTATGCCACCCGAAGAACCATCATCGTTTATAACTTGCCCTAAATTTTCCAAAACATGCCCTTCATCAAATTTACCGGTGAATCTGTTCACATGGACTGATAAAGGATAAATGTGTGGTAGCAGTATGTGAAGTGAAACTACTAATATGAATGACTAACGAAATTCATTCCTGAATCTAAAAAATTCTCTCGCTCCGTGCGGCCGTAACCAATCCAAGAAGCTATTCGCAACATGACCACTCGCGTTTTCGGTGCGTATAGTAAGCCGGTATGATTTAATAGATTAGTCCAGAGTTCACCGGAAATGGACATGGACAATGGGCATGGACACTGGGCAGTTTAACATGGGTATTTGGCGTATATTAGTTAGTTTATTACGACTATGCCCTGGAATGCGGCCCTAAGCTAGATAAGTAATCGAAATGAGGCTGTGAATAGCAAAACGGTTGGCAATCCTGTTGTAGAGTTAACTTTATTAAAATACGCCAACTAGTTGGTGCCAACAGAATGCGTTCTGTGTTATGTACGATGCATCGATTATTCGAAATTTGCTGTCTGTTACGTCATAATTGGCGATGCAACTGTTGATATACAAATTTGTTTTGAATTCTTTACTACTTGCTGACGATTACCCCTGACGAGCGTCAGCCGAAAATATTCAGGTTTATTTCAATATGACTGTATTATTTAATCGAGATCTCATAGCACAACGAATTGATTTTAGCTTCAACTTCGAAATTCACCAAACGTAATATGAAAGTGTTTATAAACGTCTCCTTGAAATGATTTTCGATGAACATGACATATGACACATTCGGATTACGTATAATCAGGCATCAATGAACTTGAGTTTAATTTCTGCAGCATTATAAATAGCCTAATAAAAATACCGCAATCGAAATATCACGAATGCAATCCATTCAGAATGGAATGCATAGAAGTATATGTGTTCTTCTATTTACAGTTGAATATACTATTCAATTGTATATTGAAGTTCTGTATCTCCAAGAAGCTCTTGTTCTTCAATTATCGCGAAACCAGGTGGATTGCGGCGAGCAAATAAGTATATGAATGAAAAATGCGAATCCACGCAAACTACATTCACCTTTCTGATTACTCTGTCTGAAATAGTTTGCTATAGATAGCAAATTCATTTTTTTTTCGTGAATGGTATTCTGAATCAAAGAGTGCATGGAGATTTCGGGTGTATAGGTTTGTACCTACTTAAGAACTCGCCATCAGTTCAGTCAGCAACGCATAGTTCAAATGATGTTTTGTACCGAATTCAGTAAAACGCGTTTTGGGCCACCTTGGAAATTTCGATATACTTGAGCCATGCTACATCCAATTATATTTGAGTAGCCTGGGTAATTGCTTCGGCCACCTCTTCTTCCACTACACACACTTTTATCGCGACATCCCATTTAGATATTTATGTCACGCCACTTTACGTCGACATATCTCGTCGTTTCAGAAGTGGTAAAAGGAAAATCCGAGAGTTAATTCTCATCCAAACTTATTTCGAGTAAATTAAATCCGCAATGTTGGGCTTGCGGGGAATTTGAAATGAAAGTTCTACTGTTACGGTTCACTCATCGCCGTAGGCTCTTCCTAATTTTTTTGTTTTGTGGCTTAATCGGATTAGAAATCCGATCGCAATGGAAGTACCCTAAACGTGATTGTAACCTCAAGATGATAAGTTAGGTTTTAGATGAGTTGATGCCGCCTAAAATACGTTCTTAAGTATTAATACAAATATCAATCACGATTAAATCTTTTTCTGGATACAGCCACTTTCTGCAAAATAGTGCTGCTATTGCTTGTTACTCCATGCACAACTAAAAAGTAGCGATTTGAAAGATTTCGTTTGGAAAGGCCTACCTGTGATTGAGACTTATACCGCGTAATAGTCAGTTATACAAGCACATCCTATACTAAAGAGTGGCCCTATGAGGTATACATTTCTTGCATTAACAACCATTTCTAGGCGTATATAGATCCGATTATATCAAATAGCTATCCATACAGCGTATATATAAATATGCATGCGATTATTTCAAATATTGACCAAGAGTCCTAGGATTAGCGTTAAATAAATTCCAACTTGAACGAACCAACCAGTTATTGTCGCGATGACAGGCAAAATATAATTTGTCTGCACTACAAAAAAATCTTGACCACTCAGAATATGCTTGATGTAAACCAGGGGATTATGGATCGCAAAGGGTAGCCTATAAATTTTGGTCGCGAGCACACCATAGTGATCTTATAATAGTTTTGTAATATTTGCATAATTTCGCGCCACAAAACGATTTCGTCGCGCTAAGAGCAATTTCTCGAGGGTAGTTTGTGTACATCCGAAGTCTGAATGTTGGGTATAGCCTACTATAGCCAATATATGCGATACACGCAAAAGATTATCACGGCAATGTGGCTTGATCATAAATTGGGCCGATCCTTGTGTTACACCAATTCGTTTGATTTTATGATAATATTTATCTGGTTGGCTTCTCCAGAAATCTCTTAGTCTCGCGAGTAATACTCAGGCAGGGTAGAGCGAGGGAAAAGGCGGGGTCGTGACGACCGCACCCCAAGCGTTTTTTAATACACATAATTTACAGAAATGAATATAGCAGTATTCGTAACTGTGAAAGTACGGTATACTCCAAGTAGCGTATAAAGCTTAACGCTGTCGGAGACCTTTCGGATGCTTTAGTCTGGGTTATGCGACCTGGGGATGCGGGAACATTATGGACACAGTTATTTCGGGGATGATCATATCAGTATATTTGAAAACATGCAATCTTGACTAACATGCGGCTGGGTACCATGCGGTGCCATAAAATCGGTGGGGATACAAACTTGGCCCAATGTGATCGTCGCTGGTGGGCCGAATCCGATTAATACCTCCAGTGGTCGAAATGGTCAGCACCGAATAGTCCCGTCCTTGTAATCAGAGCCCCGCCGCACAAATGCGGCCCGCAAGGAACATAATGCACCCCTATTTGAAATCGCGTGCGTGACACATATTCCATTTTAATGCGTTGCTTACAACTGATTATCTGTCACTAGTTCAGACATGCCCGCAAAATGTGGCATAATAACATCAGAACCACAGTGTTTCGATACATGAGGCTCGGGTCGCGAGATGCTCAAAAACTCAGATTTGGGTCGCGGTTTCAGAACCACTGATGTAAACGGTCATAACTAACTCTTTATAGCAGAAAGAAAACAAATAATTTTGCTTCCTTATATATCTCCGTAATCCATTTTAATTGTTGTCCCTGATAATGCCCGTGACAAATGTTTCAGATATATTATATCATGTAGGCTTGCATGCGATACGAAACAATTTCAGTGACTTTACGAAACGAGTGTGGTAGCAGTTCAGAAAACATACAGCGCATTTTCGGAATGCAGGAGACTTGAAATATACTGTGAAAACGTGACTTATCGTAGAATTGGATACGCTTCGAAAACACCTTGCGGTTTGGTTTGTATTGCATACTGTCAGGTAAAGGACTGTCATTAAGTTATTATTACCGAAGGCCTATAAGCGCTGATCAGACATAACATGGTATGGAAAACAGAATGAGTCATGCAAATGGCCATACCGCCCGCAGGGCGAATCTCTAATGGCGTCATTATTCTATATTCCAGGTTCCGGAACATGTCGCTGGTGTGGATGCCGCCTAATTTTGAATCAAAAATTGAATGAGAAACTTTTCAACAATGAGGTGAATTAACCGGTGCACGCCGTGATGCAGCGAAATTGATGCCCCAATGTCAGATGTTCACATCGACATCCTCCACGCATACGCACGATCTTCACGAAAAATCTCTTGCCGGAATCGATCTCTCTGACATCGAGGTGACTCGTCTCCGCTTCATGAATATTTGCGACATTTATAGCATGAATTCAATGTTACATTATCGAATGTAAACATGCATATCGCACTTTCACGAGGCAGAGAATGTTTTCCGCTAAGTTGCCGCGTGAGCATATATGCACACTGCTGACGCGGCCTCCGCCGCACAGAAAATCCAACCTGAATGGAAGATAAAATAAACGCATTGTAACGACGCTACAAGGAGCGCCCATCTTGCTTTGAATGTCTGCTAACTATCTATAATATGTACGTGTTTTGGCTGACTTTCAGGGCCAAACTGGGTAAGTGAGCTGTAATGGGTGCTTTTGGGTATTCGTACAGCCCCCAAAGAGAATATGGAAGCCTCTTCTGTCGAAGTTGTCTACACTACAGTGCTCCATTTTGTTAATTTGTTTCTTTTTCAGGAGAGTGCACAAAATGGGACTTGCCAACGTTACAAGAAAAGATCCGCAATCTCCTTCCACGACCCATATCATATCATGGCATGACAAAGACTGCAATCCCACCAATTTTGGAAGATTTTGCAATGTGCATATGTTTTCGTTCGGACGGGTGCACACTGCACATACCGACCACCGTTGGTCAAATCTTACGATGAAGAAATCCACCAATCCTTCACACTATCGATGGGTGGTAGACCAGATGTGGTTTTTATCGATCGGGAGAACCATACGTGGATTCAAGCGAACCAGTAGAAGCGGCTCCACATCCGAGGCGGGGAAGACAGCACGCGACAAGCACGGGAAGTCGAGCAATCAAGCTATCTTCTAGGAGAAAGAAGATCAGAATGTAAGAGGCAACCTCCGGACTATACGGTTGCTGCGTGAGGATGCCCGCCGCTGGAGAGGAGTGGTGTAGCGACTTTACAGCTACACTCTTACTGGTATATCGCTCGCAATAAAAGGACGAGCTCTCGCTTCAGAATAATAATTCAGGATGTGCCACTTTTCAATGTGAGTAGTGAGTGACCGCGGTGACTAGTCAATTATGTGATTCACAATTTCATACAATTACGCAGCTAATAAATGTTATTAGGACCATTTACATCAGGGGTGGCCGACCCATGGCCCGCGAGATGGTTTTGAGTGACCCGAACCGTAATTTTCGAAATAAGTTATATTATCAAACTGAAACGTCCACATAATTTGTGAACTTGTAGAGTCAACCAAACATTTGATTAGCCGGAGCGCGAATAATATTTGGGATGTTGACTAATATAATAGTTCTGGCGCATTTTCGCAGTCAGGGGAAGCGAAAGGGTCATGCAGTCATGCCTTCCCACATTTTTAGGAAATATTTGTCAATATTTCATAAAGTAGAGTATTTCGCAGCAGATTTATGTAACTTGAATTTTTTCTTCGCGGTTTATTGCCACTAGATTTGTTGCGTTTTGTACCCTTCCCGAAACATAAAGAATACGCATAATTTACAAAATTGGTTCTAACTGTATTCGCGATAATGAGACTGAATACTCCTATTATCGCTTGAGGCCATTGGGATGCTTCTGTCCAGTGACGTGCAGCCCGCGGAGCCGGCATTTCGGCGACAGGCATTTCCGAGCCAGGACGCAAATTGTCGGTAAACATGCTCCCAGAAGGATTGTCGTCTCTGCAAACTTGGACCAAAATGAACGACGTATGTGCTGACCTAAACCGCCGATATTGATATATTCAGGCGAAGAATACTCCTGTCCTTTCCATTTGAGCACCACGGTAAAAATGCAACCCTCAATATAGGCTATGCAAGTATCAATATTGCTGACCGGATTCATTCGCAAACTTTGAAGTATTTTCGCGTTTCGCGCTGCTAGATCATGAGTGCGCAATGCACACAGACCCATTTTTCATGATATA
>ATSW01107665.1:0-11418 GCA_000444245.1 Botryllus schlosseri | reverse complement strand
TACGAAATTTGAAAAGTGGCCCGCGACCCGTTTTGAGTTGGCGACCCCTGGTTTAAAGCATGTTTTAAACAGTGTTTTAAATAAATGCCTTTTTTTTTTAAAATTGTGTTTTTATTAGTTGTAAAATTATGCTATAATTGCGTAAATACTTTCCAAAAACATGTGGTATGAGCCTACGGACAATTACCACCCGATATAGCCGACGTATATCGATATGGGATAGTTGGAACCCGCAAAATAGTCGGTTCAACATTAATAGTATACGGATATGTCGTCAAAGGAGCTATATTTACCCTATACCGGTATTTCAATTGTCAATGTCAATCCATTATAACGACACAATTGAATATTGGTGACGTCATGGCTTAAAAAAAATCAATAAAAAAATATGTTTTAAATAAGAGCCTTATTTCAAGCATGTTTGTTTTGAATTGATTTTTGTTTTAAATGCAACCCAAAGCGGAATACGCCAGACAAATCAAATCCGCAAAGTTCGATACGAATGTGGCACATAGCGACAAAAACGAAGTTACTGTCAATAGCTTATCCGACAGTAACCGCTATCGCACAATGCATGTCTTGAAATCTTGGATTGTACAATGGGTTGATTAATCAGAGGGATAAGCAGACCTAGCCTGCATGACTAGCTAAGGCTAAGCTAAATTTTCCAATGCTGAACCGTCGTTTTTCATTATGTTGCACGGTCAAACGTCGGACAACCGGTTGATTAAAGGGCGTTATGACATCACAGAAGTGTATACACAGAAATATGGTGCACACGACCAATCACATGTAGTGAACTTCGATTTCGTGCAACCATGACGTCACGAATCTTCATTTGTGACTTAACAGCCAATTGGAATCATTGTATGGCTCTTTCAGAATTACATTTCGTGCTGGTGACGTCATATTTTGTGTTACGATTGTAGGTTGGTATGCGCTGTTCTTTTGAATTCTCTACTAGCTGCTGACGATTTCCCCTGACGAGTGTCAGCCGAAAATATTCTGGTTCATTTCAATATGAATATACTATTCANTTGTATATTGAAGTTCTGTACCTCCAATAAGCTGTTCANTTNAAAATTTAGGGCCAATATGGCTCTTTTGACGAAAAAGGNTCCCGGCCCCTGAACACGGTTTATTAAAACGCATNTTCTAAAGTGCTNAAGTTAAAAACATCGTTTACCGTTCAAAACATATGTTTAAAACGCGCGTTTAAATGCAACCTTAGTTAAATNTGGAATGGGTTNGTGCAGGTGNAGATCGCGGGTCATGTGACTATTGACTTNATTGAAAGAACTAAATACTAATATTGTGCTTAAATGGCTATATACAGCACATCATGTCAGCACCTAATTGACCNTCTTCGAAATAACCAACAGGTTCGACAAAGATGAGGGNGTGGTGAACGATCCAAGCTGGTTGACACTGAGATTGGAAGCAATTGACAGATGTCGCGCCGCTGTACTGCTAATATCTAAGGATTATATGACATGCCCCGTCTCNATCTATGAAAGCAAAGTATGTTTAAACANCGCGGGATGCGTGTTACCGCCTGTATTTACAATAGGTCGATACCTTTTTAGATCATACTCGAAAGAATCACTTCCGGCGATCCCACAAAACGACCATACATATTCTGTGTCTTATTGGACCCGGTCACGTTATCAAGATCGTTCACGGGTAAATTTTTCACACAGCTAATTAGTGTCATGTNNCCTNNANCTAAAACCTATTTCTATGTAACACAGAAACTCTTATGTCAGCACAGGCTGAAGTAGTCGATTTGACGGAATTTTCACAATTATCCAGCGCAGAAAAATCATCATTCGCAGTCGGAGCCNTGATAGAGAGACTTGATCAGGTGCNGTNGACATGACGATATCAAATNTTTNGGATGTAGTNAAACACANANGCGTGGTACANCGAGGACTTTCGAAGNCATTNGGCNGAAACAANGGCAAAATAAATCTTNCTTNTCACANNCATTTCCCTTTGCCGTTGATGAANTCCCATGNTAGNTGTCAAGCATGTTTTTATCCNATACAATNACANGTAACTGNCATTNTNATTGCTTTGTATAGGNCTACCGGTACTGCGNCATACCNGCATTCTANGNCTTAGCGAAAAGCAACNTTAGCCAAGATTCANAATGAAAATNNNCGNTAATTTTCGNATCAGGTTGCATCAATGAAAACGACATACGTTCCACNACTGACAACTCATGATGGAGAGTTTACGGGCGCNTTTCAAGGAAAGCACGTNGTACATTGGTCAACNCANGATGTCAATGAATGGCTTTTTTCGATAGGAATACGAGAATTCTATAGGTATGCATATGCTTGTNGCATTCATGTAGTGTAGTNGAAGAACACANTTCTACTGTAACTNAACTATGGCTTTGCGCCTAGACAAACATTCACCGAGCAATCCGTCGACGGTTTCCTGCTACTAGCTGCGACTCCNTCCGAGTTGCAATGGACGTTAGGTGAGTCTCACTCATNTGNTTTGTTTCGTCACACTTGCCCGACATAGCCGTACTTCCAGGGAATGTTCGTCNTTGATTCGACGTAACATAATGGCACAGTAAATCATACGCTGCTAATCTAAATCGGTATTTAAGGTGGGATAACCAGCCTCATGCAAAGTAGTCNACATTGCTAGTCAAGTAGACTAGCAGTGGAAATTGCAAGGTCAAAATAGTATCCAGTNAGCATTTTTTAAGTAGATTCTACCGAGGATTCGCATCGTTCCACTNTCTGGATTGCCACATGCATCAATGCAACTAACATGAAATATCGAAANANAGCACGAATAATGCAATAAATAGCGAAGTGGTATGTTCCACAGCGAGGCCTACAATACCAGTTTGCTCCTAGTTCGAGCCTGGTGGCTTATTGGCCTGGTGTAAAATGGCCATNGNAAGTCGAAACACGGTGGATACCAAAACAACAACAGGCCTAACTTTCAAACAGCCTATACATTTACCGTGATAACGTCGCTATTTCTCCCAGTTGTTACGACAATTTCACTGATTAAAGTGATAAGAACCTACCNCTAACCTATCAAGCAAAAGGAAGTAGTCTGAAGNCATAACTACCGGTGTAAGTAGCGAAGTAGGCTAANCTTATCTCAGTACTTCGAAAAAGTATAAGTACGCTGTTATACTGACCACCATTGCGTAAAAGTACATCCAAGCGACAATGTGGACGAAATTTAACCTAATGCATGNAGTTTTTCCCTATTTATTAATTACTGTATAGTCGTTTGAAACCCTGACAAGAATTGCTCATTTCGGCACTCACAGCCACACAGACTNTTACAGCGAGGGTTGCATTTAAAACAAACGGTGTTTTAAAACACTTTGTTTAAAACATGATTTAAACAAAGGCAGATTAAAAAAATGTGTTATCTCCAAGTTGTAAAATGAAGTTGTCAAACCCTCAAAATAGTCGGTTCGACAGTTACAGTACAGATATTTCGTCAAAGGAGCTATATTTACCCTATATTTTCAATTGTCAATGTCAATCCGTTATGACGTCACACTTGAATATTCGTGACGTCGTTGCTTTCAAAAAATACAANATAAAAAACATGTTTTAAATTAGGGCCTNGTTTTAAACATGTTTGTTTTTATTTGATTTTNATTTTTTGTTTTGGATGCAACCCTAATTACAGCATCGAAAGGGGTTCGCATAGCAAGTGTATAGTATCTTCCGTGATGATATTTCGATGAAATTTGCAGGAGTGGATTCGAAAATAGCAAGAAAAAAGATAAGTACGCAACTTACGCATATCCTCGAAAAAGAACAGAAAATTGAGGAGAACTGGCATCTCAGAGCTCGCGTCACTCGACCGAAGTCGGATCATGTCTACATAATTTACGATCCTAACGACGCCCGGCTAGCAACTAATCTCAATGCGGATATTAGCCGAAGAGGGTTGAAGGTAACCTCCGCCTGTCCATGAAGACTTGAATTCACATGAACAGACNGTNGTCATGTTTTCAAAGGTTCTCACGCACGGTGTATTAGGACAATCTCGAGATGAATTTCTCCGGTTGAATGGTGGCGCACTAGCTCAATGCAGTCGAGTGGTTTGTGTGCTTACTGAGGCGGCCGCATCGTCACTCTTTGTATTTCATGAAGCGATGATTTGTTCCTGGCTGGGAGGCGGTCGCACAATAATTTCCGCCACATTCAACAATGTATGGGATAAATTGAAAAATCCACTNAAAGCTGCTTTAGGTAAATAAAACAAGGTGAACATTCCCAATGTATCTCGCNACCGCCATCCTTATTTGTCAGGTGATTCACTAGCAATTGATTTTGAAACAAAAATGTATTCGGAAAGCATCGATATNTTGGAGCATCAACTGAAGCCCCCGGATAGAATTGCCGGTATTGTTTTGGAGCAGGTTAGCTCGTTTTCCATAGCGTATTACACGGTCGTATCGCAGAGTGAAATCTNTTTTGCAGGCATANATCGATCGAATGAACGATGGTTTACTGCCTCTTCGGCAGTTGTGCTCCCGCAGCTCCATCGCGATACCTCAGACGCCATCTCCGTTCGCAGATGAAGTGATGCACGCAAGAGTTTTTATTAGTTATCAATGGGATATGCAAGCAAAGGTAAGGAAGCCGGTGTTATTTTGACAGCACGAGTGATATAATTGCGAACAGCTCCAATGATCGTTTGATACACCCGGAGGAGTTCATTTGAACNCGTNTCCAGCTCAGTGTTGGAATCAAGTCATTACCTTCGAGTCGCAAGTCATCTCGAGTCATTGCACATTTGGACTCGAGTCAAGTCAAGTCACTCGATTTATGGAGGTGACTCGAGTCAAGTCGCAATTCAAGTCAAGTTGTGTTTTGCGAGTACGAAGAATGATTAAGTTATTACATTTTGCTAGCTGTTTGAAATTCAGATTGAGTCAGCATTTATTTTAAATCGAGGGATGAATGCAGTTTATTTATCCGCCAAAATAGAGAATAGAATACGAACCTCAGATAGGGGTAACGAATTGATAGGATGCATCACCCAACTACATATCCATGGGATACAATTTACGCCTGCGCCAATGGTTGACCAGTAATGTAAACTTGTAAAATATATTCGAATTCAATTTAAATCATGCAAGAGACTCACCTAGCACCAATGACCAGTCTATAGAACAGAGATAGATATCTTAAAAATTATATTACTTTACTGCATTTGTAAAGTATAGCGATTTTTATCGACACCGATTACTTGATAACTTGAAATTGACTCGTAAATTTTGCTCCGAGTCATGAGTCAATCCGCATTTCTGGAATGCTGGGTCAAGTCAAGTCAAGTCATACGAAAAAGGTGACTCGAGTCATCTCAACACTGACCAGCTTGTATATATCTAAATTGACGATGTGTAAATTTAGGTTTTGCGAATCGCTGACCATCTTCAAGAAATCGGTATGCCCTGCTGGGCCGATCTGACAATGTCGACGAGGCCATCTTTATCGCGAATGAGTGTGAGAACCCATTCATCGAACAATTCCGTCATTGATGCTACGCAATCAGAGACACTGAAAACGCACATTCAAAGGAACATGAAGGTAATGAGACTTACAGGGAGTGGAAGCAACATTAATATACAAAGTGAAACAATGCACAGGGTTAATGTGTTACTACTGTACCTATATGCCTACTGTAAACGAAAATCGTGTAAATCACCGATTTCAATCATAGCGTTGGTTACAAATCAGTTCGTGGCGCTTTCTGGTATGCATCTTGCTTCGAGGCCCATTCCATTGAATGAAAACGAGTTAAATACACAAATTATTTTGGAGATGTATCCCAAGGGGAGTATGTTAAGTTTCGGAGTAGGCCTACCATCCCAAGAAGGCGACAATGGGTAGTACACGTAGGGTTGTATTTAAAACAAATGTGTTTTTTCATGCCGAAATTTTGCTAATATACAATATTTACTACCCATATGTTTACAGTGTAAATACATTGCAAATGAACAGTGAGGTAGCCAGGAGTGGAAAGGCGGATTAGACACTCCCCCTCAATGATGAATTAATTGTGACGTCATCCTGATTTCTATTACGTATTCGTCATTTCATAGTTACAAAAGTCACACACCCTTCCACCCGCCAAATCGTCATTTGGCGCTTCTAAATTTATATCTTATCCATACGGTTGGAAATGACTGTGATGGAAAACAGACATATCACGAATTGTACTTATGATGCGATTAATCGGGTGATACGCAAAATGAATTGAGACCTATATCCATGGGTGGTAACTTCATATTAGAGTATACCCTTGAGTGTCAACATGCACCTTTTGCTTAAAATATATAGAATCACGTTTTAGAACATACACACAAACAAAAATTCTCCAATATATTTCCTATATTACATTTCAGACTGCAAGTGTCGTGTTATGTTGTGTCACACCGCAGTACGCAACATGCGCGAACTGTGAACAAGACCTAAATCTGGCGATAAGTCTGCAGAAGCCAATATTACCCGTCATGCTTCGGTGGGTTTCGTGGCCTCCGGAAGGCACCAGTGAGCGAGTAAGAAGAATCATGGTGCACCTGCCAAAGCCTGTAGACATGAGCAATGAAAAACTGTACAGAGCTAATCTATCGATTTTAACGGAAAAGGTGTCGCAGATTGTGAATTCTACTCCGAAAAGTCCGAGATAGAGTTCCTTGTTTGCTAGCAAACGTTACTGAATGGGCGGCGGTAGCAGCATACAGTGGCTTCATTTATGATGCTTCATAAGTATACAACGCGGTATCTCGTCTCACTTAACTACATTATTCATTGGTAGTATATCTCTTCCTTTAAATTATCTATTTGTAAATATATGTGATATTATCATATAAATATCTTGTACAGCCGCCAAACACTTTTACCGAATTGTTATACGTCACTTATACCTGTACATTGTACGTTGTACAATGTACAATACATTGTACGTATAGTCTGAATTATATTTTCACGTTTTACCTTCGTGCTTAAATTTTTCATGTTTTTCATTCCACTTCAATAAATCTTGTGCTATATTTGGTCGTGATCAATACAGATTATTTGTTAAGCCAATAGATATCTATCGATTTTGTTGATGCAATAGTGTCCGATGACGATATTCCTCTATACGTCGTATAAGGTTCGCTCTGACGGGGTGCGGTCATACAGGCACTTGGTCTGTGATAGTCAATGCTACGTTAATACAGTTCGTATTCGGCCGTCGACTTAGACTATAATGCGGCAAAATACTATTTCGACAAAGATATACCACCATTACACACAGTTACACGAACACTTACAATATGGTCAAGCCATATTCACCTTCCTGGTCACGTCGGTGGTAATATCGAAATTTAAGATGACAATTATGGCATTTGAGCAGCTGGTTGCATACAGCCCTCAATGTTACGTAATCTTTGCCCTGGCAGGTTGAGTTCATTCTCAGTCAACTTGGGTCATATACATCAAACCAACGGAACTCACCGATTTGCGGTACCACAGTACGGCATTCAATTCAGCGTCTTTCCGTCGCATGTGCGAACTCAGAAAAATATTCTTATGACGCGCCATCAATACATATTATTATGCTTTATTTTGTCAATCCAGTGATGACGCAAGATGGATGTTCATTGTTCATTGTTCATGGATAACATTGAAGTTGAGGCGTGAATATCAACCAATTGTTGCTTAATGCAGAGTTGCCTCCCGTGCGTCATAGACACCTCTTAGTGATTTCATCACGTGAAAATATATCTTGAATGCAAGATTGCAAGTACAACTTTCGATCCCACTACTTCGTGCGCAATTGCGCATGCATTAAATTAACCATATATTGTAATTTCATATGTCGATGGCTAAAAAAAAGAAAACAGTGAAACACATGCTTTAGACCAGTGCTCTTCAACCGGGGTTGTCGTACACCCTAGGGTGTACCAGAATTTGCAAAGGGTGTACCACTCGGATGGGGTGTACAGGGGTGTACCAGATCCGAATTACAATGAGCCGATAGCTAGCTATCACAAAGACAGGTTTATGGGTCAGTACAGGTTGATGCACAGGTTAATGAGCAATATGGTACAATGTTATCTCAACTGTAATACTGTACACCGCTTGATTGTGATGTCATAAGCAAATATTTCTCCTATTCATTTAGCCGTCGGCAATAGACCAATGGTTCCGTTTGGTGTTGGAAAGTATGCAGTTGTCAACAAACATGTGTTCAGCTAGTCATTTGTCTTTTAGTGATTTTTGAGGAAACCGCCGCGATAGCTCAGACTTCTTGAATCAGTACTTCCTACCCGACGTTAATAAATGTACCGCAATGCACATAAATGAACTGACGTAGCCAGCCAGGGTCGAAACAGCTTCCATGTTGAAATCGAAACCCTTTTGTTTTAAAATGCCGATTTTATGGCCAATATTTCGCCATACAGTTGCAATTTAGTATTGTGTTATTAGTGATGCAAATTAGCGACAATAGACTGTGTATAGCGGCATACGATCTGAGGTCACTGACATCTCTTGCAGCCCATCTGCTACTATCGACTGTGTGTGGTGTGGGGCAGGCCTGATACGCAGTAGGCTGGTGCGCCTTATCATCGCTGATCTGAATTACCGCTTCTGCAGCAGTAGCTTTACCTACTCACTCCCCAATACTGTTACGTTTAGGTTGATTATCGTTCGTAATGTCATGCTGTTTTGGGCTGACACGAAATAAATTCCAATTTGCGTGGCGGGCGGCCTAACTGGCTGCGAATAGACTCTGTGATCAAATACTATTTTATTCAAATCCAAATTTTTTGACGGCAATAACTCCGCTTCTACTGGTTGGAATTGAACCAAATTTGAAGAACATCATTTTTATAGACAACCTAATACTTTCATGGGGTGAACAGAAAAATTTCACATTTTTCGTTATTTATTTTTATATTATAATTAGAAACTTTCTTCTTCCGTAGCCATGCGGCTACTGGTTGGAATTGAACCAAATTTGGTGTGTAGGCTTAAGTTAGGTAACCTAACAATTTTATCAAGTAGCCAGTACGATTTGAGGAAAAAGTCATTTTTGAAGACCCCTAATGAATAGGGGTGTACGAGTTTTGAGCAAACGTTAAAAGGGTGTACCACGTCGAAAAAGGTTGAAGAGCACTGCTTTAGACAATGGTCCTGTTTTCACATTTCACATCCCCGTTCTGAATGTATTATCCTTCTTGTACACAACCCTACCGAGAAATGAGTCGAAGTTATGTATATAAAAGCAGATCCTTCCAAAATCATGCAGAAATGATCTATTTTATCAATCGCTCTTTCGATATTAATATGGTAATTTGTTGGGTATCATATGTTGAACGAACATGAATGAAATCAACGCTCGGTATGCCCTGAGGCTATATTTATGTAGGCTTCGGTATTTTTGGTGAGACGCTATACCAATACTCTGATCGAAATGACAGTACCAATCAGATATCACTGGGGATTATTTTTCATGACACAGGTCGTACAGGAGCGATGGAATATTTCTTCTTTTTCTATTCAATACCGCTGATAACAAGGGCGGTAATCGAAAATCGCCTATTTGTATTTCACGCTTAGTGGAGTTTCGGTACCTAATCTAGGAAATCTCTCATCTCAGATGATGGGATAACTTTAATTTCTATAGATTCAACCTCGGTATGTATCGATTTTTGTACGGTGCATCCAGGCTTTGCGTGCGTCAGTCCCATTCATAATTTATAATTATGACTTATAACATGGCGGTCTAATTGCGGGAATGAATCACTGGGTTTCAGCACGTACTAAAACAAGTGTATGCCTCGTTCAGGTGACCAGGATGTTGGAAGTGTCTTGGCCATTCATTTTCGACGAGGAATTCCTTCGAAAAAAGACAATAGAATGTACTTCTGTCAGGCAAATCGGTCTCGATAGTCTATGATACTTTCCGGCATTGAGAATTGAAGCATTATAACGAACCGTTCGGATTGCCAAATACTCGAAAACGTGCGAATTCCTCAGACGTTGCAATGCACGGTTGATTTGCTGAAGATTCACGGGTGTGCGCTCAGGCTGTTCAGGGCGGTATTCCAAACGCGATACCGGCATTTCGGTTTCCAACCGCAATCAATCAACTCTGGATAGAGTTTCGTAGTTTCTTCGACACCGTGTCTAGTGTGACTGTCGGTTACACCTCGTAGAACCGGCCAAGCTCAAGATTTAACGCGAGTTTTGTTATGTAAATGTAAATGTTAAAAGTTACGTAGCAACTTTTTGCGTCGCGAAAACTCTACTGCGGCTTTACGGCGTTAGATAAATATAGGTCAGTGACGAATTAAACAGTGGCAGGTGTCTTCATTTTTAGTCTGTGTTCTGGACTGTCTAAATGATAATTTCTAAAAATAGGGGCACTCAAAGATCAGTAGATACAGCGGGAAAGACCTCAAAGAAACATATCATTAAATCCGTTGCAGACAGACAGGTCGCATGTTAGCAATCAGCTTGTGAAATCAAAGCAATCGTTTGGACTCTTTCATTGGTTCTCGTGGCAAAACAAATATGCTCTCGGGCAATGCTATAGTTATCGGAAGAACAATTAACCTCGGCTCCAGAATCACTGCTCAAAGTGCTCAAACAGTGCTTTGAACGCACGCGGTTACGTAACAATGCATCATTCGGTTGGTATTGTCGAGTTCAGTTGCTGGCATGTTGGCAGACAAGGAATTGAGATTAAGATAGATCGTGTAATTCCTACCACAAAACTTTTTCGTGCCATTGTAGAATTATCATACTGTCTGTTCGTACCTTTATCATTGGGTTAACTTGGCGCGTTGGTCACGGTGGTCGGCATAAAATTACGAATGTTTTTTTTACGTTCCCTGTGCACCAAACTAACGCCTAGACCTAATTGTGTTTTATAGTGTAGTAATATGAAGTATCTTAGCTAAATATGATTATATCTATATGCTGGCGTAGCCAAGAAGTTTAAGTCGCCCATACCCCTACCAAATTGTGACTCCATCCATTTTCACTACGCCGCAATGGATATTCGTGACGTTAAAAACATTGAAAACAATTCCCCTGTACCTACAAAAGGAAGGTAATTGCATCCTGGCTAGACGTCTATGCATCGATGGTATTCAGAAAATAGTAGACCGCGTCAGGTAAATAATGTTGATTCTTCGACACAGGCTACAACGTCGTTCTAGACCAGGAGCATGTGGTGAATTTTTTCCTCATTTATCAGATTCTATATCACGGTTACAGTTCATCACAGTAAGGAAAATTAAATAAATGCAATTTATTTATTATTGTGCGAAAATATCGAGACGAACACACGGTAATAAGCCAAGGTATAGCTTCAACTCTACGCGAGTCTCTACAATTTAGATCCGAACTAACATCC
>ATSW01107657.1:0-11369 GCA_000444245.1 Botryllus schlosseri | reverse complement strand
GATCAGATATAGCTCGCAAATATGGTCCAGAAAAATGCCCGGCATTTTCACAGCTACCTTGGCTAGGTAACGTGTCTAACCGTTTTGAAAAGCTTGTTAAATCGGCTGTTCACCGTTGTTATTTCAGCGTTAACACGCATGTGGTGTAGCCTACACGACGAAACCCTTGTACTCCCTGCCTTTAATGCAAGCAATGTTGTCTACCAATACAAGTGCCACTGTGATAAGATTGTTTGAGCGTATTAAGCAGCATATCCCTTAACTGATTCGGCCAAAAACATGCGCAAATGATCGCACGGAGCTCGCATGTCAGCGCAAATTGGCTACCATAACAGACTGCTNTGACGATTACCAAGCATATGCTTCATCAATTGGTCAGCATCTGAGTGAAAACCTCGCCAGTGCACAGCACTNTAATGACAATATCTTTACTGTCATTGCGCGTGGCAGATCTTTGTTTCATTTAAAAGTGTTGGAGTCTACTATTATTCAGTTGGTACNANNNTTCANTTTATGCAGANGAAAAGATTTCNTTGATAACCTACATTTTTCTCATTAGTGCGTGTAAATCTTTTCNTCTGCATAAAATAGGTTTACTNTTTATTNNCAAATTGCGTTGCTATTATAGTACCGTATGACCGTATACTTCAAAGTATCTTACTGTTGCCATTGGTACAATGCGAAATTCATGGTCTGTGATTTTGATTGTTGCGTTGCTGACACTCGGCAGCGACAACATGCGGCACAGCGCTAAATTTGTTCTCACTTTTCCTTCAGCGATGACGTAACCTCTNGTTTTGGNCAACTTAGTGAGAGAGTGAAAATCGTACGCGCGTACGATTTACGCAAATGTGCACTAGGCTTNAGNNCTCAATGATGCCCCGGAAAAAGGTCTAAAGGCAAGCATAGACTATGCAGGTAGGACCAGCAAAAAGACTGTGCGCTTGCACTGTTGAGCATGTCCATAATGAATCTTAGATCATTACCGGCTGCATCACAAATAATGCTTGAATCAAACCAAACATGGACGTAAAAAAGAATGTATTGAAGCGGTGCGGTAGTTACATTTCTTTAGAGTCCCAATGTAAGCTACCTGGTCGGCCCATATATCTTCTGAGCATACGGGATTGTGTCCAGAATCCATCTCACATGGTGTGCTGCACCAGTTTGGCGATAACTAATATACTTTACCTTCACCCAGAAAGGCAGGACCACTTGGCGTAATCTCAATCATATCACATAGATATTTCTGGGATCTATAAGTTCACAAGCATTCGCTGTTTCACCTCTGTCATGCCTGAAGGAGGGTATTGTTGTTCTGAACCTATCGGTATCTAGTTTTAACACTAAAAATTCAATGACCAAGTGTCTCATTTTAGTATTTAATCACCAACGTACAATGCGCTTACAGAATCATCATTGCCGTTAGCGTACTTCTTGAACTAGTAGAAGCAAATAATCAGCAAGCCGCCGTGGTCGTGATCATTGAAGCATAGCTGATTAACCAATCAAGAGACGTGATTTCGTGATTACTGGTCTTCTCGCCGTTCTGTGGTCGCTAACACGCCTACACCTTTGCAGCTATTTTCAAACGCATTTAGACAAATGTTAACGACTTTCCTGTAAGCTTATTGCAGGCTCATTGACGTTTTTGATCCATAATCTATAGAATGAGACATGGATACGCATCTTTTTTGAGATTTTCCAAATTTTCGACAACCCTACTGTACCGTGTACCGGCTTGTAGGTCAAGGAATATGTTGCTTATGTGCATATTGCTATAATACACGAGGATAGGATTAGAAGCCATTATAGTAAAATTAGGAGTGCTTCTACAAAAGGCTATTCTCAAGTCTCTCTAATTCATATCTCATAAAGTTAGTAATTTATTACCAAAGTAAGTAATGGCTACATCCATAACTGATGAAAAATTGGTATCTGGAAGATGGGTAGTAGAGATATCACGACAGCATATGCCAAATTCCTCAATTCCGCAAGGACAGATGACTCAAAGCCACAGGCCGAAGTAGAAGAAAGAGATATGAAAGAAGTTGAAGCGTGCAAAGCAATGGCTGAACTCATAATTGAGAATCGACTGGCGACTGGTAGATGAAAATTGAAGGTACCGAAAAAGCATAAGAAGAATCCCCTAACTCCTCTAAGCTCCCTATCCATCAACGAAACTAAGATAGATGATCTGTTAACAAACCCAATCTAGATAAAGATATGGAAATAAACTGGACATTCCTGGACGAAGACTTCGACTGAGGCGTATTCCGAGAAATTGATAACGGGGACGGGAAATTATATAACTTCAAAAACAGAATACTAGACATAATATGGCTGTACAAAAACACTTTTTTCCTGAATCTTGCTGATTAGGTCGTTCGGCTGCCTTAAAAAACGACGCACGCCATATTTGAATTCATTCCAACCGGTAATCGCGGATTTCTTACAGTTTGAAAATTTTGAGATTCAAAATTTTATTTCGTCAAATTGCACTGCCAACCCAATGAAATTGTTGAGCTGTTTTCAAAAACGATTGAAAACAAATTTGACTCAATTTCAACCCCTGGAAGCGGAATTATTTGTGATACGTAGACAAACATAGTTATGTTACCAGTCAATGGATCGAAATGTACTCAGGAAAACTAATATGAAGAATTCGCATGAATGGAAACACTGCTGGAAGTGAATGATTCAACGCCCTCCTCAATCAGTTCTGCCCAAAGTTATATCACTACCACCATAACAGTCAAAAAACCAGGTAGTATCTTGCAGTGTCTTGGCTATTCAAAACAACCTATATCAGATTTTGGCATAATTATTAGCCTCATATATATGTATTTTTTGTAGGATGCAGTTGGCAATTTTGCATTTCAATGAAAATTCCTCGAAAACTCAGTACCGTGGTGCTCCTTCTTTTGACATTTTCTGTGTCAAATACCCGAAGTACAAAAATGGGGAAAGTACGGTCCACAAGATACTTGAAAATTAAACATTTGGTACCTGCCGATGATCTGACTGCATCATAAGATTTCGTCATATTTTTATGCCTGTTCTAGATTACTGCAATGAGCTTGTCGAAGAAGTGCAAGCACTCATCAGAACTGGGCCAGAAACTGTTGAGTTGAACGATTCTGCTAAGACCGTTCCACTCCTCTGACTAGCAGTATAATAATCAAAATTAGCAGATACGATATGCTTCTCTGCCTGACACAGTAATCATTTTGGTCGATGAGTTATATGCGTTTATTATTTGGAATAAAACTGTTCATTCACAATGTGGCGTTGCTGAACTTGAATCCTTTGTAAGAATTTGACGTAAATTTTGTTCGGACAGCAGTAACAACGCATGCAGGCAGGATTTCCCGCTGGTTTTTGCCACAGAAACCCCACACTCACCGAACAAAACTTCTGTAGGCAGTATGTCTCAACTTCCTGAAAAGTGAAAATAAGTGTGTGAGAAAAGTATTCTACAACCGAATCAGAGACTCGTCTCACTCATGCATCGAACTTGATGTTATTATTCTGTGGCCATATTCCTGTTGATATCCATAGTAGGAATCTCCAATACGTCAACGTCCAGACATACCGAATTAAATCCCGGCAATGTTGAAATACACTTCCTTTCTTTCTTTCATTCTGTCAGGTACTCTGGGAACTTCCTTACAGCACAAACTTTGGATAGTTGGAATAATCTACACTGACACCTGTAATTCCTGATATCAAGATAGATGACTGAAACCAGCTATTACACTTCAGACTATATATATACCACAGCCTCGATGAGCGGCTTGCGCTGAGCAAGCTAAGCTGATCATAATCAAATGATCCACGATACGATGCTGCAAGGCGTTCCGTTCCACTGACGTGGGATTGAGCGCATCAACACCTGAACCGATCCGGCATTTAAACGTTAATTTTGTAAGTGCAAAAATTATACTTACATTCGACATCCGAGTACTCGGACTCAGTTTCAATATCACTTGGCAAATCAGTTACAATGGAAACGTCGGCCATAACTATGACTAGAATGAAAACTGCGAGAACACAAACAGGCGGCAGTGACCGGTGTTGATAATATGTGTCACTCACTTGACGTCACAATGCACATTCTGCTTTTTCTGTAAACAGGCCAATATTGGGACGTCCAGTCAAAACTACGACAATTTCCGATTGAGTTGACACACGGAAAGTCGGTAATTTCGGCATGAAAAAAATTCTGAACATGATTCCGCAAAGTTGTCCACGAAGATGCAGCTGACTTTTAAAGGTGGTGGAAAATCAAATGAAACAAGTGGCTCAAAATTGCCGATCTCGTCTGCGACGAGTTGAAGTTACTGCTGTTCTTGGTGGTGTCGGGCGATAGAAGCTCGTTTTAGGATTATGGAATGGACTTGTCCTTTTGAGTCGTGCAGCCTAATAGCATTCTATAGCCGTAAATATCTATCAAGTCATTTCCGTAGCAAATGGCATGGTTCGTGTGAGACGTACTTCTGTAAAATCTGGTCGTGCGGTCATGTTTCCAGCTCATACCACAGCTACAGAATGCATCTACTTCAGAAACACGCGACGTTGCAGACCAGCGTACCTGCGATGGAGCTGACGGATAACAATAGGCCTGGTTACATGTTCGACTCGACTTGGCGTTCAAGTCTTCTCCGGTGACGTCACGCTTCATCTCCGAGCTGACTCGTAAAAGGGCCCTGTTTTCATGATTCTTCAGGAAGCTGTATCGTGGACGACCGGGTGTCGCTTTACCCCTTACAAATATATATTCGCAGTATGGTGGGCAAAGGTACAACGACAATGTGTGTTTGGTCGTACTCTGAAACGTTTCTTATCCTTGAGGATGATGAGATACTCATAATATCGGTAGTTGTAGAGGAAAATAATCTTGTTCATATCATGATTGTAGAGGAAAACAAGTAGCCTATAAGTTATCAGCTAGCTTTTTCGGCGTCAACGAAGATGGGCCGTGGAGTAGGCGGGAGTAATGACAGTTTTGATATTTCAGGCATCACTTGTCGATGCGATTAAAATAAGGTCATTACCACTCAAGTGACCCACTTGCAAACCCCATGTGGCCTCTAGTTGTTCGGCCGCTCCTATGTAGCAGACTACCCCATGTATGCGCGTGACTTAAGAGTCACGATACAGCAACTACTGCAGAGACTTTATTGAAGCATCTTTTCTGCATGATATACCAAATAGGAAGTTAACAATACCCAGAATGTCTATAAAAACTGTCAGCAGATCACTAAAACCCAGAACTAAAAACAAAGCAATAATCCCAACACCGCTGCGCTTCATCATCACCAGGAGAGTCATAAATCTCCATATCATCCTCCCCGGAGAGACACCCGTTCGATCCCATCACACGCACGCTCACATCAGTTTAGCCAGTCGAACAGTATGTACGAAATGCAGCAATCGTTCATGTATTCCCGTATCGATGTAGCACACTGCAGAGCTGTTTCTTCAATCGGTTCACTATGCATATGCAATTACGCATGTCGCAGTCGAATTGTATATACCGGTACAATCCACATATCTTCCGAACTGTAGTCTGAGAAGTAGAAATACAGATGTAACGTTTTACCTTGTTTGCCATTTTATGTAACTGATGACAGCAACTAGGCTACTACAGATCGAAGCGTCGCAGCCAAATATCAGAGAACACATTGGAAATCGCTAATAAAACTGTCATAACAGAGCACGGTTGCTACACCGGTACTGGTGTATTACATACATTCCATCGTAAACAAGCGAGCACTTACAAAGTAACCCAACCTTTCCTTGCCACGTTTGCCTAATTTCTCAACAACAGATGAAAAACATGAATTACGATGCCAAGAGCCAGCGCGGCAATAACCAGCGCCGTCGAACGAAAATCGCCGGACGCCGATCGCCAAATACTCAAGCCGATCGTAAACCACATTACACGATAGCTTGAGGCTCGAGTCGACTTGAAGCAGTTTGCCTTTCTCTCTTCATCGAATACGAGAGAGTCGGATCGACGAGTCAGCTTCGAAGCTGACTTAAACCGTCATGTAAATGGGCCTAATGATGAACCTGTGTTGACCGAAGCTATGGATGATCAGGGTCAGCAGTCTGGTGAATCTACTACCTGTAAAGAAGCAAGCTCTGTCAAATTCAGGGAAGCTTGCTTGAAGTTGAACTTGTCTATGTTGGAGAAATTTTCGCTGTCGAGATCTGCCGCCGGGGATATTATGCATTCCTTTGTAAATATATTCGAAGATTATACAGATATTTCTCCAAATGACTTGGGTCAAGCAGTCGATCAGTCACAGAGTGCATACACGTTTAAAAGATCATTGCTACGTATAGGCTTGATTGAGCCGATTGAAAAGTTTCCGTCACAAGACGATAATTCCAGCTACCTGACATTCCGATATTAAGTGTTCTTGAAAATTGTATTTCTCACAATGATGTAATTGAAAGTATGAATAGGAAACTCACTGTAAACTCGAACGGCTTTTGGAATGATTTCTGTGATGGAACTCTATTCATGAAAAATTCCTTTTTCAAATCCGACCACAGCTTATTGCGTATTCACCTGTACGTTGATGATGTCGAAATATGCAATCCTATTGGATGTGCGAAAAATTAGCATAAATTAACCTGTTTCTATTCTTGTCTTGGTAATGATGAATCGAAATATCTTTCGGACCTTCGGAACATTCATCCTGTACTTATTGCTAAAAGCTCACTTGTGAAGTAGGCGGGCTACGCAGTATACTTGAACCCCTGTACAATGATTTAAATATATTAGAATCCTGTGGCATCACTGTGACTCTTTTCAAACTAGAACGTTCAGGGGCGGCCTGTGCTGATAATTTGGGTAGTCATGACATAGGTGGATTTCGAAGATGCTTCACTAGTGGTAGGATATGCCGTGGTCCATCTCGGGATTACACAGAATACCACAACACATTTCAATCAACTTAAGCTATAAATAACCGTTTAATATAGCAATTCCTTAAATTAAATGTAATATCTTCTCTTAGTATTCAGTGCAGCCCTGAACACAAGTACAGAAACAATGCGAGTAGCGTCACCCATGGTGAGAGTGCTGTCACTCTTGGTCATCATTATTATATTGACATCATTGGACGCGACGTAAACATCTCTCGCGGATGGTTTTTGGGCATATCGGAATATGGAAGTAGTAAGGTCTAGTCCCTGTGATTCGGCGATAGATGACGTATGTCATTTTCCATTCGGGTGGAGTAGAGAACATCGCAAATCCTTTCATATGCCAGATTGTCATAATGTAGGGTTGCCATACGTCCGGAATTTTCCGGACATGTCCGGAATTTCACTGAAAAATCTCCGTCCGGGAGGAATTTCTAAAATCTGCCCAAATGTCCGGAATTTTGTCTGATTGTAATTGCAATTATAAGCTAACGGTATATTCCTAATGTTGGTTAAGGCCGATTTGATGCTTTATCCACAGACAGCAGTGTTGGGATGACTCTAAACATTTTGACTTGACTTGACTCGGCGCTTCAAAATGTCAATTGACTCGTGACTCGGAGCAAAATTTTCGAGTCAATTTCAAGTCATCAACTAAACGGTGTCGATTAAATCATCCTTTTTTATGTATGTTCGGATTATTCGCGGTACCCCGATGTCACTGGTGAGGGCAACCAGCCATTTACTGATTGCAAATTGACCGCACACGAAACGATCATAACTTTGTTGTCGTAGCAGTAGTAGATTAATCCAATAGCAACATATCTTTGTTTCTCAGTGCTCAGTACGCAGTGCTCCCCTTTACCAACACTCTGGTATAATTTAAATTGAACGAACATCGTTTATGTGTCTATATTCTCGCAGGTGTGTAGATGGGTAGTGTAGGCTACTGTAACATATATACATTTGTTACGACTCCTCGAGGCTTCGTACTCGATCCTATATTTTGGTTGATAATAACAGACTGTAACATGTATCTAAACGCAGCAGTTGCTCAAGTATTTTATTAGCAGCTCTAGTGTGCGTGAGCGATACAACACCTTTTTACATGTATATTTAACTTTATATTTGTAATTTGATGCAACATAAATGTCCAATTAATCTGTCTTTCACCCAGCTAGCAAAATTTAATGACTTTGCATTCGAAAATCCCATTTGACTTGACTAGTGACTTGACTTGACTTGACTCGAGTCACCTCCAAAAAACGAGTGACTTGACTCGAGTCACATTCGAAAATCGATTGACTTGACTTGACTCGAGTCAAAATGTGCAATGACTCGAGATGACTCGTGACTCGAAGGTAGAGACTTGATCCCAACACCAGACAGTGGTTACAATTCTTGTGGTCGTTCGCTTTTATCTGGGAATTGCAATGATGTTGGACGTAATCAGCTTCCTAGGTCGTGTGTAAGTTTGGGCAATTTTTTTAGTAATCAGCTTATCAAGTTTTGAACTTCGCCACGGAACATTTTCAAGCGGGAAATGAGGTCGCGACCATAAAAGGTTGGAAATCACCGGGTGTGCAACCAAATGGTGCATTTTATAGTAGCCTAATATATGAAATAATCAATACTATTTGCAGGATACATGCATAAAATTAAACAGTAAAAGGCATATAGTAAGTGCCCAACAAGTTACATCGACTACCCTATGGTGGGCCCTAGATCAGTGCTTTTTTGGGCGGAAGGGGGGGGGGGATATGTTGTTTCGGACCTGACTAAACCACATATACAGATAGCCCACCGACCTAACAGTATAGCTGGGCTGCCAAACACAATCCTGACAGGCTAGACATGGCCCGCCAGATGATTTCATCCGGCCCGTGGAGGAATCTATTGTAGACCCTAGCAAGTGGCAATCGCCAGAGCTCACATTACAGATAGCCCAATTCATGGGTTATGTTCCACTCCATTCCTAGTGTATAGTGTATACAGTCGATAGGCAACGCTTTGCTAGTGTGACGTCATATTAACGGTCAATGAGTTAGACCTCATTTTAAAATCCACCAGTGGGCGCTAACGAGTGTCCGGAATTTCCTTCACGAAAATATGGTAACCCTGTCATAATGCGAAACAATAACTTCATATTGTTAATATATTCGCTAAAAGCTTTTCGACTGACTCTCATCAGTGATAGGGTGAATCAAATTCGAAATGTAAGAACTATTTTGTCTGTATGACGTAATAATAACAAAAACAAACATCTAGTAGACGGACAAGATACGGTAGTAACGGTACAAAACGTTAACGAGTACATATTCGGTTATAAATAACTGAAAACACAACACATAACATTATTGAAATATTCCAAGAGTGTTGAGGCGATCCTTCTGGCGACAGAGAATCGGCTTTCGTAGCTTAATGATCGTAGGTTCAAGGACCTTTAAATGAAAAAGAGAACGGCCAGGAGCAAGTATAGAAAATTGACTTTCATTGTAATGATCAGCACATTCTGGATGGGATAAGAGATGCTGTCCAATAGCCGAATTACTAGCAGTAACTTGATCATAATCACGCAGTGTGTTAACAGACTGCGATGAAGGAGTTGGAGAAACATTAGTTATTCTAATTTGCCGTGGGACATGCTGGCGAATTCTTTGCTGCAAGCGCTGAGACGTGCGACCTACTTACCGACTGTCACATCGGCACGTGTATTCATATATTATGTTGCTTTGATTTGTCGCAGGTAGCACATCCTTTTGCGTTGCAGGCATCAGAGATTTCGACATGAAGATTATCTGAGGTTCTACTCGGGAAAAACAATGCCTCACTGACGATTTAATTTGTTTTTCAAACCTGTTGGACACTTTCCCAATCCAAGGAAGATGCAAATAAACAGGACATTTTCTAGGTCCAAACGGTCTAAGTTTTCTGAAATTTTTGAGTTTACGATCCTTGGTCATTTGAATGATATGATCAGAATAACCATTTAACTGAAAGATTGACCGAATGTTCTCCAATTCAGAATCAAGTTTGACTTTACTATAAATCATCACAGCCCTGTGCACCAGAGTTCTTATTAAATTTACTTTACGTTTTACTGGACAGAAAGAATCCCACGAAATGTATTGCCCACTGAATGTAGGCTTACGGTAAACTGATGTAACAAAATTAGCACCCGTCTTTTCAACTACAACATCAAGGAATGCTAATGAATTATTAACCTCATTTTCCATGGTGAATTTCAGTGACGGGTGAAGACCATTCAATTTGCTCAGAAACAAATCACGCTGGGATTCATTCTCAAATATGGCGAAGGTGTCATCAACATATCTTTGATACATTAATGCAGTGCTCTTCAACCTTTTTCGACTTGGTACACCCTTTTAACGTTTGCTCAAAACTCGTACACCCCTGTTCATTACGGGTCTTCAAAATGACTTTTTTCTCAAATCGTACTGTACTGGCTACTTGATAAAATTGTTAGGTTACCTAAATTAAGCCTACACACCAAATTTGGTTCAATTCCAACCAGTAGCCGCATCGCTACTGGAGAAGAAAGTTTCTATTTATTATATAAAAAAAATCACGAAAAATGTGAAATTTTTCTGTTCAACCCACGAAAGTATTAGGTTGTCTATAAAAACTATGTTCTTCAAATTTGGTTCAATTCCAACCAGTAGAAGCGGAGTTATTGCCGTCAAAAAATTTGGATTTGAATAAAATAGTATTTGGTCACAGAGTCTACTCGCAGCCAGTTAGGCCGCCCGCCACGCAAATTGGAATTTATTTCGTGTCAGCCCAAAATAGTAGCACATGGGCTGCAAGAGATGTCAGTAACCTCAGATCGTATGCCGCTATACACAGTCTATTGTCGCTAATTTACATCAATTATAACAAATTAGTAAATTGCAAATGTATGGCGAAAGATTGGACATACAATCAGCATTTTAAAACAAAAGGGTTTCGATTTCAACAGGGAATCTGTTTCGACCCTGGCTGGCTACGTCATTTCATTTATGTGCATTGCGGTATTTATTAGCGTCGGGTAGGAAGTACAGATTCAAAAAGTCTGAGCTATCGCGGCGGTTTCCTCAAAAATCACTAAAATACAAATGACTAGCTGAACACATGTTTGGTAACTGCATACTTTACAACACCAAACGGAACCATTGGTCTATTGCCGACGGGTAAATGAATAGAGGAAATATTTGCTTATGACATCACAATCAAGCGGTGTACAGTATTACACCTGAGATAACATTGTACCATATTGCTCGTTAACCTGTGCGTCAACCTGTCTGTACTGAGCTATAAACCTGCATTTGTGATAGCTAGCCATCGGCGCATTGTTACTCGGAACTGGTACACCCCTGTACACCCCATCCGAGTGGTACACCCTTTGCAAATTCTGGTACACCCTAGGG
>ATSW01107644.1:0-12634 GCA_000444245.1 Botryllus schlosseri | reverse complement strand
GGAAACTTTCCTCTTGTCAAATCTATTCTATCTGTAGATAGGATTTGTTCATGATTCAAAGCGGATGATTTGCGGCACTTCCATCCTTATCGTACGGAATTATCTCTGTAACCGCACGGATCACCTGAAAAAAAAAACGATTAATACACAACAACGTACAGCGGTTTATTGTGTGCGAGAGATCATGAATGAGTAACATTACATGGAACAATGACAGATATTAAACAATGAGCTGTCGCGTTAGCCCATATCAAATGTACTTATAGAGACAATCGTCCGAATATCAGCATTTCCATGATATAATATATATTATCCAAAGTTAGCGCTGACCAATCCAACAAGGTTTCTCGTAAACCAACTTCTAGTTTAGAGTCATGAAGAGATTAAAGACATATATAAACCGTCGAAAATAAATGGGAACGATTCCTAGCGTACATGGATTTGTATACCTACAAGGATTTATCTCACGAAAAATCTACACCATCTTAGAGTAATTCTACTCGGCATAGTGTCTCCAGCGGTAGTGTAACTCGTAATAACAGGAGTGAAGATTAATTCATTAGTAGGGCTGGGCACTGTGATTCGAGCCTTTAAATCTGAATCTAATATTAATTCAAGTGATTACATACTATTTTCTATCAACGATAATCATACCCTCGATGCTTTTTACCGCTATAGAAGACTGTAAACCTCGATTGGTCGTATCGCATCATACAAAACATATAGTACAAAGCTACAAATGCTAGTGAAAATGATATATATGTGAAGTCGCGATCAATCCTCAGTATTCTTACAAAGTACAATGAAATGGTACAGTCGAAAAAATACGAAATAATCTTTAACGTGATGTAAAACCAGCATTGTAAATTTGTATTTGTGGTCGCATAGAAGGTACATATTTTAGCTTCCCATATCATTCATACTGTTGTGACGCGATAATGAATGATACTCGAATTCTCGACTCAACGCGAAGCCGAATAAGTTATACACTCTGCAGTTTGCAATCAATACCGAGCCTATCAATCTTCGAAAGTTTTTCAGGACGCACTGATTCATGCGACGGTCTGAATGTCCAGCCATCGGCACGCCATTATTCATAGGAAATTTAAGAAACCATGGCGTGATCTGACGCGAACAAATATTATGTTACGACACAACCCACACTGTTCCCAACCGTCCGTGCCATGCGTTTCCGTCCTCGAATCACAATGACATCCCACTGGACAACTAGATAATACTAGCTTCCTAATTATACTAATTAGTGGGAAATGTCGGTCATCCAATTAGTGAATTCTAATTTCCGGTTTTCTTGAAAATTCTACAGAGAATTGGAATGCGCCAAACGAGCCACAGTTGCCATTCTCTTGTTTGTGAGTATGGACTCTGTTTTGATATGGAGCAAAGTTGATTTTTATTGTACTTCTTTCTGATTCGGATTTTCATTCAAATTATAAATTTTTGCGAATTCAGCAACTCTAATTCTAATGTAATCTTGAACGACGAAAATAGGTCTATGGTTGTCCGGCTCTGCCTCACACAAGACTTTGCGTTGAACCGAATCGAGCGAGTGCGAGAGGTTATCGCGAATTCAACGCGGATAAATTTGATCCGCGCGGATAAATTTAGAGGGATTGTTGTATCCCAAACTGGATGCATTTAAATCAGGTATTTTGACAACGGGAGAGGCGTTTAATTAAGCGTCACTTGGACGGTGTATTTTGGGTTACACCTGACGGGTAAGCCGAGTAACGGTTTCGTGTTGCCTCAGCTTCCTACTATACACTCGATAGGACAATACCGGGTGAAGGAGTTAAGCGTCTGGAGTACGAAATCGCCAAGGACTCATTTCCGCAAAATGAGATCTGTGACCTGCTGCGGGACACCCGATACTGATGATGTTGTTTTACTCCGGTCAACTGGATATAGCGGGCATGCAGCAATGTGAGATGGCATAGTAACTTCCCGAACTTGAGCTCGACATGGCCGGCAGTTTGCAAATACGAACCAGCAGTGTTTCTACTTGATGTAAAAGAGAGATCATCCTTACTATTTAGAGATGAAAAAGCGAAAAAATGCATTCTTCAAGCGATCACAGCCGACTTCATGAATCAACGATGCATGTAGCTATAGTGTACTACTGTATAAGTGTATATGCACCTATACATCGAAGTATAGTGTGGTTATGTAAGTTACCATCAGTGTATACGTGTCACGATTAAAAGACAAAAAAAAACGCATTCCACACGAGATTTGATGTGCAATAGCAATAACAGTCATCAAGGGTTGGCGATAAGATAGATGATATACAATGTTCTTTTCAACTCTATACTAGTTGCTGACGATTACCCATGACGAGTGCCAATTATTGCAATATATTATTGAATTGTTTACTGAAATTCTATACCTGTAAGTGTCTCTACGAAATTTGGTACACAAATCTCGGATTATGAATTATGGGCTAACGATTAGCATGTTATATTTCGTTGTGAGAAGTTGACCTGAGGATAGAGGTTTACGTCTGTGCAATGTGCATATCAGGCACTATATAGTTTCAAGAGGGCGGCCATTTCGTCCGTGCATTGCTGGAATCACTCCATAAACGCGTTGTCGATGGCCAATTTGAGAAAACTCAGTTACAGTTACTATGCACTTACGAAATCTTCACTTCACAAATGCTAAGGCGTCAGTCAATGCGTCAACATGACTGGGCATAGCCCACATCAGACGGTGTACTGCACACGGCACAGTGTCCACGTATACACTGTATAAAGCTCATGTACTTTATACAAACTCGCAGGTACACAACAGAGCAGGCTCGTAATAGCACACATCATCATTCGTGAGATGATTTTATCGAGTCCTGTATTATGCACATAAACACAAGCCTCCAGAACAACCACCGCGGGCATTGAAACCTCTAAAACAATCGTACCTACATCTAGTGAAAATGTTAGAGCATTCATAAACGGTATTTAGATAGAAAAGTTGTGCAATACGACACGGGTATTTTCTCCGGATAAATATCGATAATCGCCTTAGAGTTCGACTTTCGTATTTAGGCCGATTCATCATCGTGTTCCGACACGCTGCCAGAAACCGCGAAAGGTCGAGAAATCTCTTATTTTGATGAATGTGTGAACTCCTACGTCGGCCACGTTAGGAATTTTAGCATCAGATCAGCGTACGATAAATTCCCGATCGCGTTCGACCTATCACGAGCGTCATGCCATCTACACGCGGTAACAATAATTATTTCTAAGCATGACAAATAGCAATTTAGAACCAAGTGCGTGGTGTTTGATTATTATTAGTTTTAATCCCGAAATACCATTGTTTCGATAGAGTTCCGCTGAATGCAAAAAGTGCGTCGGTAGTTGCGTCGAAGACTGCTGAAAAATAACTGGCTGAATAATACATGAGGAATGTATTTGCAGATTGATGCCCTCCAGCTAACAGACGTTTGTCCTGCTGCAATACACGATTTTACCCAATGACAATTCACAAATGCACCGTTGTACCAGTACGCATGCAACCGCAAGCGATATTATTTGGGTTTAATATATAAGACTTACAACGTGTTTGAGTACGCAAGTATAGTTTACCAGGTCCCAAACTTTACCCTTATTCGCGAGCGAGAATTTAGCGACTCTGCAAAGCAAAGAGGCATCGAAATCACTGTAGCGATATATGGCTCACAGGTTCTGACGCCACCTTCTTGTGCATGAGTTATGCGATAGCTTGAGTAGAATATTGGAGATTTATGATACGTGAGTGGTATCAAAAATGTAACAGCGGTAATATATATTATAGAATCAGCATTCAGCAATTATGCACACTTCAAATCCTGTTCGCAAACATGGAATAATGTTGCCATGTATGCCGGTACCGTATACCGGTATATGGTCTGTGATTATTAGCAATAACTATCGAAATCTATGTTTGAAGGGTAATACGTTCCGTACTTTAGTGACTTTTATTGCTTCCTAGTACTGCCTATATTGTTGATGTAATAAAATATTAGCGAAATAAAAAGGAAATTTCATAGCTTACAAATTTTTGTGTAAGTCTACCAAATTCGCCTATCACCCATAATCACGGGGTGAAGACTGTTGAGCTGATAATAATATATTGTAGTTGATCGCTCATTTATTGAATATTCTCAAGACAGCAGTAAGCAAACGACTAGTAATGATATATTTAAATAAACTCAACCAACCTCAATAGCCACTCACATAAAAGTATATATATTATATAGCCTATACTATTTATAAGTTAAAAGGATATAATAGTCCCATGGTGGCCCGTATTTGTGCTCTCATGTGTTAGCTCAGTGGTTGTGACCTGCGACTACTTGCTTTAGTTAATTGATTTTGTTCTTATGTTACTGTGCTTCAACTGTTAGATTCATCATTCTCTAATCTTCGATAACTGTCATGTTAAAATACTTATCGACATTTTTAACAATCTGATACCAGTAACTTCTCGCATAACCCATACAGGAACCGGGAGAGAACTCGGTTTCAAAACATTTTTATACTCAAGCATCCATCGTCAATATCCCCTAATCCAGGGGTGGCCAACCTTTTCAGCCAAAGGACCACATTCGATTGACGAACTATTGCGCGGGCCACTAGCCGCGCCATGCGCGAAAATTTTTCGAAGTTCATAGGTCAATAATATTATCACTTTACTATATTGCGGGCCTGCTGTATATCGCTGGGATCAGTTTGCAAGGACTGGTCTATTCGGCGTCTGAACAATGGACATATCGATATCGAAAGCTTCGACCAACATGCGCCAATCATTTTGTGCCTAGGTTTCATAGTCGACGGTCTTTCTGCGAGCGCAAAAGCAAGGTCGCATATTTTGAACGACACTTTGTCTCGTAATCGCGAATATAGCTAGACTTAATCTGATACATTAGGCGTTCTTTCATTTTCACAAAGGGGTAAAAATATTAAAAGCAAGAAATCGAGTGACAATATGTTGCGCCAAGCGTGTAGAAAATTTTTACTTTTGATAAATCTATCGCAACTTATTCTGCCTTATTGTAGTGTACGAAGATCTACCAAAATGTGACTGGCTCATGGATCTGCCAATGCGTCGGAGCTGATATTTTAGTCATCACATCTCAAGTGTGGCGGCCAGACTAATCAAATTTTTGGTTGGCCTTGCAAGTTCACAATCTGTGCAATCCATTTTTGATAATATAACTAATTTCGGAAATTACCTCGCGGACGACTCAAAACCTTCTCGCGGGTCACGGGTTGGCCGGCCCTGCCCTAAACGGATGTAGCCACAACTAAACTAATACGGGCGTTTGATGTAACTCTGGGTGTTATGCAACGTGATACCAGAAACTTATCATATAACCCACGGGAACCTAGAGAAAATTTGGTTTCGAATAAATTTTATACCCAAAATTCCATAGTATCGTCAAAACTCTAAAATTTTGTAAATCAAGTCTACTAGTTACGAGATTTGAATAGTCGCTATATATACTCGTTTTTACAGTTAATGCCTCACGAATAACATATCGAATACTTACCACATTGCAGCTATTTGAAGAATGGTCGGCAGTGGCGGTCAATATATTGAACATTACCATTCGTCACATTCCGTTTTGTAAGCAGTTCTGCAATTGCGATACATTTGAGGGCATCAATGTAAGTATGCCCTGCATATTGCTAGCATTAGCAAGCCATCGATATCAGTATGAAATGGTGATGCACGTGTGATCAAATAATGAAGGGCAGGGAAAACTCACATCGCGATAAGAATAATTGGGACTGAAAATCCATCGTGTTCCATCGCAATTTCTAAGATAAAATGACACTTACATCAGATTGTGTTATAATATCAAATAATTATATACGGGACGTTTGTAAACCCGGATAGGAATGGCCATGTCGATTGAAGATACGAGACTGTGAAAGAACATAATCGAAAATCATATGTTGATTGACAGCGTGTTCAATCTTAACTATCAGTTGGCATTCTGTATGCATCTCTGTAAAGCATTCATTTTTATCTACGTTGTATCTTCTTTTTTAGTTTATATTTATATCTTACAGCGTGCATCGCGACATCATTTAAAATTCTCGAACTCTCGAACAGTCTTTATACGTCACTTTTAATAACCAGAGAGAGGGAGCTCTATTGATACCGTGATATTTGTACCTGTCGATGAAATGATATCGAAATACCTATACTGAAACGAAGGTAAGTCAACCTTTCGCGCAAAATAGGATAATCTCGTTCTTGATTTTACAAAAACCCTTTCGGCGCTGAGAACACACGCCGTACTTAATTGATAATCCTCATCTAAGCGCTCACGAATCGAGTCATTTACATTCAGAATAGTCCATGGGCATCGGCTTACGCCGTAATTATACCTTCCAAATATATGCCTGCACTTGTTGACTTGAAGCCTAGATCGAAATGATAGACTAGGCCGCCGGCGGAGCCTGGTACGTACTCGCGCGAGGACGAGCCACTTGACGGAACAATCACGTCGGCAAGTGCCGAAAAAGCCGGGATTATGACTCTACCTTCGATACGCCTGCTTGCCTGGTTCGGGAAGTGTTGATTAAGTTTTCGGTGTTGATCCACTCCGCACATAATCAACGTCAATCTAAGCGGTTGCATGGTTTCTTCCACCACATTCCTCCTCGCAGAGTCGTGCGGGGATTTTATTGTTGAGAAATATGAAGCGCTTATTAAATACACTGTTCCAAGGACAGCCGAATTGTGGTCGAACAGCCTTGTCAAGGTGATGAGAGCGAACGTACATTTTTTGGAAATCGCCATGTATACATACAATTATACACGTTTGTATAGCTATAAACAGTGTCGAATCCGGAGTTCGTAGTTGTTTAACTTCGCAACAACAATTTGCGTTGGTGGTTGGATACTGTGGTTGTATAAAATAAACTATGTTTCCAAATTTTAATAATGCCTACCCCGTAAAGTTATTAAGATGTCTAAAAAACTCTGCGTAACAAATTTGGCTTAATCCCAACCGGTGGGTAGAAGCGAAGTTATTGCAGTATAAAATTTTAGATTTATACAAATAATGGTATTTACAGTGGCTAGTTCATCAATTTTTCCAATTCATCAACCAATTTCAGATCAAACATTTTATTAAATTCAAAATTTTCGAACTTTCGAACTTTCTAGCTTCGCTTCTGGGATGAAATTGATTCAAATTTTATTTGCAGCGATTTTTTAGACAACCTGACAATTTTATCAACTAGCCAGAACAATTTGAATGAAAATATCATATTTGACATACGCTAAATATTTGGGTTTTCGCGGGCGCGTATGGATAAATGAACGACAACATATACAAGTTCAATGTAATCAACAATAATTCGGCTGAGAAATATCGAATCTAGACCGAAAAAGTCGGAAGTTATTCTGACTATTTTTCGCCCATTCAAATTTATCCGTCCGCATCGGATTTTGACCTACAAGGCCGAAAGCCTAATCCGTTTCTCAACGCGCAAGTGCATAATTATTGTATTAGTTAAAAATAACTACGCGGTTGATCGATAACGCGAAACATAAACCTAGCTTTTGAAACTACCTGCTCTGCGGATTACCACAGGTTACATAATATTCGTACCAGAAATAACGACTCTGAAAACAAGGGTATTTCAACGGCAGCCGCTGTATGTCAAGCTATCCGGAACATAATAGGTATATTATAGACTCCGGGTGATATAGTTACTGTGTCTTCGAATTTCATGAAAGTATTAGAGAGATTTCTTGTCCGATTTACTTCGCCAAATATGTGCCTACCTACAGTAAGGACCATGCCATACACGTGTTGGGCACATGTTTGTCTAGTAAGCGCCTGTTATAATGATGATTTTGCAACATATCTAACTATTCTTTTGTATTTGGGTGAAGATCTATCCCATATACAATTGCGTTGCGTTCAGTGCTTAACAGGGAAAGTATACAGTTACCAGATATGCAGCTTCCATTCCATCAGGTGTTAATGTAATCTACAGGCTAGGAGTGTATATATATATAAATACATTTATTAATGGATCCGTGAATGATTGTTGCGACGTGAAATCCAACTTGTCCAAACTTGTATTTTCAATACACAGATTTTATTTTCCCGATAATTCGAAATGGACATCCCTTAAAGATCGCCTTGCCCGCTCCCATAGCGTAGATTCTATAAATATCAGTGTCACGGCAGATATCACGTTGAATAGGCCTACCAACCGTGGTGAATACCGGCCAGTTTTTGAACTCAATCGGTGGCAACCGTTACGAACTAGACCAGAGTGTACTAAACGAATACTATGCAAATTTGCATTTCTTTGTGTGAAGAAACGCGAAACAACGATTTTTCCCGACCGAACAACTGGAGACGAATCGATAGAAAAAAGCATCCCACGATAGTGAACATTTTTCCAGCACGCATTAGTGAATTTTACGATCAGCATTCCTTCGATAGAGACATAGGTAACGGTTGGCCATTATATCGAACAGATCAACGATCAACAGTAAAAAACGAACAATTTCTCGAATCTCTCGAAATCAATTGAATTTTCACGACACGACGTCCCTCGTTGCCTTAAAAACAACTTTTCAGCACGTTCGCTACGATGCCTTGAAACCACGAAGACCAATTTTCGCCGTGAACATTTAGGCCAAACATTACTTTCAAAAGTCATGTAAACCCAATAAAAGTTTTTTTTTTAAACGTCAATCATTTCTCACCAAATTTTCAGCAACGTTTGGAAAGTTTGGATGTCAGAAAGATTGCATCATTACTTTTAAAGTTATGTATATTTCACAATATATCAGAAAAGATATGATTCGTTATCTGTAACTGATTTAGCTCGATGAAACAAACTGATTTGTATGAAATAAAAATGAATATATATACTGGATGTGACGCGGGCTAAATTGAAGTCGGACATGAATTCCAATGATATTCAAATTTTGGGAATACAGCCAATGTGTTGTAGTCTTCGTAATGCGAAAATTGGATCGCTACGTGGGTTTGTGAATAACAGATCGAAACCGTGAGTTTACAGTTGAAACAAATCCAAAACGATATCATCCTATCGACCCAAAATGCAATCGGTTAGGTTGTTTGTCGATCTCACACGGACACAACAGTCGAGACTTTCGCCTAATACGGTAATGCGCACCATCAACGATGAATTGTTCATTGTCTTTTACACAGGGCTGTAACGACTCGAGTCACGATTTTCTGATGACTCGACTTGACTCAAGTCATTTTCTCTAAACACCGAATGACTCGGAACACGTCATATGACTCGAGACTCAGACGTCCAAGACCGACATTTCATTGTAATTTTTAAGAGCAGTAAAGTAACCACCCTGTTGGGATTTAGTTTTATGGTACTGGTACTTGAAAATGCTACCAGAAACTGCTAAAAGTGAGGAAAATTAGTATATTATAAATGCGAACCATTCGATATCATCAAACAGAATCATAAAAAGTGGATTTAACAAGACTGGAAACTAAGCAGTCAACACAATGACTTAGACTCGGACTCGAGTCATAATACCATGGCTCGGACTCGACACTCTACTCGCTGACTTGGACTCGGACTCGACTCGGTGGTGAATTGAAAATGACTCGAGTTTAAACAATAAAAGTGAGATGGACTTGTGAGTTGTGACTCGGAGGCTTGTGACTTGGTTACAACCAGTGCTTTGGAGCCGGAGCCGGTGCAAGGAGCCGGAGCCCTGGAGCCGTGCATTTTCACCGGAGCTGGAGCCGGAGCCGGAGCTCTACATAAAATTCAGCCGGAGCCGGAGCTGGAGCCCGCTATTTGAGGAGTAGCTCCGGCTCCGACGTATTTCATAAGATGCTATTATATAAGCAGCGATCATATCTGCTGATTTTACATAATTTATTAGCGGGCCTGAATTTTAATGCTGTACTTATACAGCCATGGCATGGAGTAAAGTGCGTTCTAGTGCAACTATGATGTTATAATGTACAATTGACAAGTACTCATTACGACGTCACAAATCTACACAGCGGCACCTATGTCTTCGTTACTGCATCCGATGTTACTGACGGCTGACAGACTCTAGATTACTATTGATAACTAACCTAGATTAGTAATCTATATAGACCAGGGATGGCCAACCTTTTCGGCTAAAGGGGCACATACAATTGCCCAACGAGTGCGCGGTCCACTAGCAGTGCCAAGCACGTAAAATTTTCAAAGTTTATAAATGAATTAGGTCAAAAATATTATTACTTGAGTATATTGCGGGTCTTATACTGTATACCGCCCGCTGGGCTCAGTTTGCAAGGACACGAATATTCGGCATCTGGACATATCGATATCGAAGGTTTCCGCTAANATGCGACAATCATTTTGTGCCTACATTTCATCGTCGACGATCTTTCTGCGAGTGCAAACGCGNAAAGACTTTCTCCCGTAATTGCCANNACAGTTAGACTCAATCGGGTNAATTATGCGTCTTTNTNATTTTCAGGAGGGGGTAGGCTACCAAGCATGAAATCGTGTGACAATTAAACNCGTGAANCGTGAAGAAAAATTTCACTACTATTTTAGTTTATNGTGATGTACGNCGATTTACTAAACATGTGACTGGACNCTGGATCTGCCAATGNNTNGGAACTGATATTTTAGTNATCAATATCCCNAGTGTCGCAGCCAGACTTGTAATTTTTGGTTGGCCTTGCAAGNTCACAATCTGAGCAATTCATTTTCGATAATAGAACAGGATTTCGATAATATAACAGGAAATTACCTCGCGGGCCCCTCAAAACCCTCTGGCGGGCCAATTTTTGGCCCGCGGGCCACAGGTTGGCCACCCCTGATATAGAAAGACCCATTCGATAGTTTTCAGAGCCGGAGCTGGAGCCGGAGCAGTGGTAACAATGCGGCTCCGGAGCTGGATCCGGAGCTAATGTATGATAAAAGAAAGCTGCGGAGCCGGAGCTGGAGCAGTTCAAATTTACGGCTGCTCCAAAGCCCTGGTTACAACCCTGCTTTGACATTGTAATCTTTCACCCATCCATATCTTCGTCTGTGATGCAGCCTTATTGCTGCGGCTCACCTTCACTCCGGAATTTTTATACACAGCATTTGCAGTGAGATAGGCGATCAGGAGCCCAGATAACCGTCGGACACATAAAAGAATAGCATAGAGACAGCATTCGCGTACGTACGAAACTTCAATATACAATTGAATGATGTTTTCATATCGAAATAAACCCAAATATTTTTGGCTGACATTCGCCAGAGTTAATCGTCAATCTTCTGCAACTACCAGAGAATTGGAAAGAACATTGTACGTAAATCGTATATAAATCGCGTCATCTTTGGTGATACGATTGTTGATCTACAATATTCTTAGTAATTCTCTAGTGGCTGACGATTGCCTCTGACGAGTGCCAGCCGAAGATATTCGGGTTCATTTCAGTATGAATGTACTGTTCAATCGTGTTATTTTCCCACACGAGTCCTTAATGACAGTGCTGGTATATATTGGTGGATATAAACCAAACTGCTGTTCAGTGGCAACTGGCGAGTATATCCAGCCGGGTTTTCGGAGCAGTTGTTACGACTTTTCCCTCGTCGCTGGTTAAAGTTCCAAGGATAGCTACTTCGCTAATCACGATTCAGTTGAACCGACTGGGGTCGTGTAAACTCATTTCCCGTATGTATAGTTCGAAATTCCCGCTTAGTCCGGAAATTTATAGTCTTCCATATTGAGAACCGTTTAAAACAATTTCAATTCTAGTTCTGATGATTCACTACGCGTTTCCGTTTAACGTTCTTTGTCCTGCCGCTGAATCGGTTCAGCAAAAGAGCTGTGGGAATCAGTTGCGTTACGGCTTACGGTAACACGTGAGGATGTCTCTCGGCAAATATCGTGGGTTTATTGTCCGGTTGCGGTGTACGGTCAGTCGCTGATATCGTCATAGTTGTAACGATTTATCACGAATTCCCTGTTTGCTAATGGCTAGAATTGTAAAGTATATTCATCCCTTTTATGATGCTTTAGTTTTAGTATATCACAAGTGAGGGGTTACGTGTTTTCGAAAGTATGTTACGACTGACAGGACAACACATCCGGATTTGCATTGGGAATTCCTTACTCGAAATTTACGTGAATGAAATTAAAAATATCTGACAAAATGTTCAATCCGTACCGCTTTCTCAGTTCACAATAACAAAATTGCGTGCAGTATCCAATATTGAACATGTGGTGTGTCGTTGTATCAATAATTAGAAGGCAATACGTTTTTTTCTGGGAACCGCAGACGCACAATCTGCCCAATGTTCGTGCAAGTGTGGAAACTTCAAATGTTAAGATTTGGGGATATTTTCGATACCTATAGGCAGACCTGGAGAACTAGATAATTATAATTGTCTAATTACTCAAGTTAGAGCTAAATGCCGACAATCTAATCGGGGCCCCGATCTGATTATAATCTATTTTCTGGTTTCCCTGAAAATTATACAGGGGAACTAGATACTGCAAAACGAGCCAGGCTGCGGAAACATTTGCCATTCTCTTGTCTATGGCAATGAACTGTGATGTGATACGGACTGCACTTGATTCAATCTCCATGTTTTCACGAATTCAG
>ATSW01107631.1:0-11494 GCA_000444245.1 Botryllus schlosseri | reverse complement strand
GCTCAGGCCAACGGTTATGTCGGGCGCACCAGTCTTGTTGGAGATGCGACTGATAACAAAAGCGATATTATCTTGCAGACATGGCCTCTTGTGTATGCGATTGTTAAGGCCTGTCGTGACGCGATGAATCAGCAAGGATTGCCGCGCACTAGGGTTGTTCAGAATTGACCGACTTTCAAAAAGTCTAGGTTTTAAGTCCGTTTCCCATGCCTTATACCTTAAAAACAAATTCTGGCAACTTTTTTTTGTAATTCATCCCCTGCATCCGTGTGCACATTGCCGTTTTTTCATGCACCTAAAAATTTCTTCGGAATTAGGGGATTCCCCCGTTGTCAGTGACTCGACAGGAACGGCGTGTGTTCTCATTGACGCGACGCGTAATGTTCTAGCGCTGATGAAGCGCTGAGCAAGGCTGTGAAACGGGGATCATTGATTAGTCAGGTACCTTGCTGCTTTGTTGTTGATGGACTGTGTTTACGATTGAGGTGCAGGACTTATCAGGCGGCGTTTTGACTCATGCTATTAGCGAGTTTAGCGCGTGATTAATGAACATAGTATTATAGCAGTATACAACTATTTGATAAAATAGACCTGATACTCTTTTCCTTTCTACTGGGATAGAAACAAAGCTTGCAAATGTCTATTCCAGTGACTGGGGAAAACCGCCAGTCGGTTGCTCTAAATTTTTTGTCATATCCCAAAATATCAATATACTGGTATGAGTTTTTCCAATTTAGGAATAACTATCTTCGATAATCTATAACTGGATCTAATCTAGCTACTCCTGTGCAAGTTATGCAGTATGTGTTCGACCTAAAACTCTAAAAGAACTGAAATGTTTTCCACTATTCTTTGTTGCTTGACTGAGTTTATGTATATCTGTTTTTCTAGGATTAGCTGTAGTGCGAAATGTCTGAAAAAAAAATCGTCATCTAGTGCAGCAGTACCGAAGAAAACTAGAAGAACACGATCGCAGACCAAGCATTTCTTAGTTGGGCCATCTGAGGAAGCCATTACGGGATCGAAGTTGCCCACTCTGAGGCAAGTTATGCAATATGTGCTACACCTGAGAGAGCATTCATTTAAAAAAAATGAACCAGTCAAGTCACACATCCAGATCGCAGTAGATGAAGTGATCGGTTTTTGGTTACTTGCTGGCATAAAGACTATCACAAAAGTCAATGCCACTAAAAGATTGGAAACAGGATGGAAACAATGGCTGTCACTAAAGAACACTGCAGGCCGGCAATATGTATCAAAAAAACAAAGCGACTTAGAAGCCAAACTGAGTAAGCTATGGGATATAGGAGCCCCTGACGCGATAGCGACAATTGAAGCAAGTAGACTTCTTTCTGACGATAAAAAACGTGAAGACATAGCATTTTATCAGGATCAAAGGGGTCCGAGATTAGCAACGATCGGTGGCAAAGATAAAGTGTTGAAAGCGAAAATCATGCTACAAAAGAGACGACCATGAGTGCAAGAGAGTCTGCACCAGCATCAAGTAGCGAAGGTGAATTTACAGAGAGCTCATCTATATCTTCACAGGTAGTTGACACTTCTCACAGCACTGATTTTGAACTTGCACAGTCGACATCTGNTCATTCCGCTAAATTNGTGACTCTAAAAGCTNCTGTAAACCTATTCAGCGACNAAGACCTATGCCAGGTTTTTGATCGCTTGAAAGTCAGTGATAATGCCNCTACCATGATAACTGCAGCACTGATTAAAGCTTGCGATGGCAACCATCTTTCAAGACTTGACTTGACTTCCATCTTTCAAGATCTGGGANCTATCGACGACGCATTGCAAATCGTTNGAAAATTTCCGAATCTATCTTTGAAAAAATATCCACCAATCCACCAGAGCACATTGCATTGCACTNGGATGGAAAGCTCACTAAGAGTCGTCTAGGNTATCAATTTGAGGCCTTGGCAGTGCTCGCATCGTCTGCGTATTCCGGCGCATTTAAGAAAGGGAAACTTCTTGGCATTCAAACTCTGGAAAGGGCTACAGGAAAAGCACAGGCTGATGCATCATTTGAACTGCTGGAACTTAGGAATTTAACAAAATCTGTTAGACCTCTTGTGTTAGACACAACATCCTCAAACACTGGTAAAAACAAAGGTGCGGTTCCGTTACTTGAAGAATTGATTAACAGGAAAGTTTTCTACAATGCCTGTCGCCATCATATTTATGAACTGGTCATTCGAGAGGTTTGGAAGTGTTTGTTTGGATCGACAACCACAGGCCCTGAAAACACGGATTTTAATACCTTCAAGAAGAAGTGGAAACATATTGATAAATCAAGAAGCTATAAAACGCTGAAGTTTATTGAAGGCAGCTGGTTGGCGATAAAAGCTGATGAAGCAAAGCAAGAAATAATTCCACTGATGAAACCCAATGATGGAAAGCAGAAAGAAGTCTTGATAAGAGATGACTACAGAGAATGTGCAACAGGCACCTTGGCGATTTTGGATGACAAATATGTTGATCATCGTTTTCGCAAGCCTGGTGCTACTCATAGCGCTAGATGGATGAGTCAAGTCCTGTACTGTCAAAAAATGTTCATGTGGAATGAGCAAATGGACTATTCTGAAGAGTTCATTGAAAAGTTGGAACGAATCAATACATTCATTGCTTTGTTTTATGTTCTAGCTTGGTTGAAAACTGGTATTGCATGTGACGCACCTTGGAATGATCTCAAATTCCTTCATGACAAGAAAAACTTTTCAATATGCGATCTCACTGTTGCTGATGTGGCATACAAGAAATTGCGAAAACATCATTGGTATCTAACTGAGGAAATGGTGGTATTCACCATGTTCTCGGCTAATCCAAAGATTCCTGACAAACTGAAGGAAGCGATGGCTGCTATATTGCTGAAAATGCCAATCCCTGAAAAATTTTGCAGAGGTATGCCTCTCAGTCTGATCTCTGACTCTGTCTCTGAGTCAATGAGTATGGTCGATTTGATTGGGCCAGAATCGTGGTTTCTATTTGATGCTATACATGTGGAACATGATTGGTTGAGTCTTCCAGTTTCGGAATGGCATACTGATCCAGATTTCGTGACTGCTCAAGAATTTGTGAATACTGTTGAAGTAGTTAATGATTCAGCAGAGCGTATGGTAAAATTGAATACCGTCTATGCTGCGTTCATAACGAATGACAAAAAACAGCGAGCGAGCCTCCTACAAGCTGTGGAAGATCACCGGAACAGATATGCAGATTTCTCGAAAGCAACCATTTCATCCACCTGATTTATGTAATATTTTGGCTAGTTGATCACTTTCTTTGCCTTATTTTTTCGTTTCCTGTGATGTTTATTATGTGGCTGTGAGTGGATGTTACATTTACAGTTGTATTCTCGCACATGGGGATCCAGGAAATTGATGAACAGTGCCGGGTAGGTTTGAGGGGTGTAGGATATGTGATCCAACAAAATGACTATCAGTTTTAGGTAGTTTTGAGCAGTTCTAAGGCAGTGTGGGACATGGAATGATATCCTGAACTAGGAATGCCTTATATAGTGGGGTTTTGTAGCACTCCAAACCGCAACAGCTGCATAAATCCTTGTTATATGTCACTTTAACTAGGCTAGGTAAAATCGTGACCCTCTGATTTTAGGGGAATCCCCTATTTTCAGCTGCTATTCTTCCAGCTCAATGTGCACACGGATGCAGGGGACGAGTTACAAAAAAAAGTAGCCAGAATATGTTTTTAAGGTATAAGGCATGGGAATCGGACTGAAAACCTGGACTTTTTGAAAGTCGGTCAATTCTGAACAACCCTACCGCGCACGCTTGAAGCAATCAGCGCCCTAATTTCGCTCGCGTGCAAACGGTAAACCAACTCTGCTGGGCAGACATCTCTCGTTAATTGGAAACACGCTTTTCGTTAATTGGCAACAGGCTTCTCTATTTGGCAGCCCGTTACACTCTATAATACGAATTACTGGGCCCAATGGCTAGAGGTGATGCGCGATTTAAACAAACATGAAGAAAGGTGTGATTTCAAGTTTTTGATCGAGGGATATTTTTTTTCAAGCTTGCTGTACCCATGTGTAATACGCACCCTCTATTTTAGGGCAAAAAATCGGTAAAATTTTGCGCATTATACATGGAAAATCACGGGTAATTTGGAAAAACTGTATATTTGTAATTCTAAATTTAATCTAATTTGGAAAAGCTGAAAATTTTCCAGTTGTCCAAACCTGACGTGAGCGATTCGATGCCAAATCGAGAATCAGGCTTCGAGCCGAGCTTCGCTTAGTATGATGTCATACGAGTAAGGATGATATTGAAAGTTCAGATATGTAGGCTGCCTTTTATGCGACCGCAAAGACAATAGGCCCAGTTCTACCTCATATAAAAAATGATTTTTTAGATTTTCGGCCATGCCTACTTTGATGCACTTTGTGACAGTGCTGTGGGTTGATCGCGGCTTCTCGGAAATGTGATTCGCACCAACGTGCGGCATGTGCTGCGATACCACTGATTGAGGTTTCAGGGCTTCTACAATGCGAATAAAGCATTGAAACTATAAGAATTCTCGCTTATTATATAAATGAAGTGGCAAGGGGCGTATGATTTTAGTATTCTGAAGGCATGATTTTCTGAATCCTTCAAATTGGTTGGAGCAACATGCGTTGTATACTGATCACAGGATTGTGCGAGATGACGTCGTAAAAGTGAAAAGCGAGCCCGGTTGTTGCCTTCCCCACTGCGACGCAACGGGCGCAGATCTGTGTTTGATTCCTGGCCTCCACGGCTCGACAATGGGAAGAAGTACCGGACAATGGGCTGAGGAATTTCACGAGGTAAGGTTGAGTTCTGTTCGCTTAAGGAGAACCGTTACAATTTTATCCGAGCAATAGAGAAGAGTTTGTATTAACCGAGCTAGTGGCCACTCGGTGGTTAGACTACCTAAGCGATGTAAGCGTACATTAGGGTTGTTCGAAAAAACTTACTGGGATTCACCGATTAAATTGTTAGGTTGCCTAAAAATTAAAACATTTTACTGTCAACCCCATGAGATTGTGAAGTCCTCTAAAAAAACGATGCGTCACCATTTTTGCTTTCTTCCAACCAGTGGAAGCGAAGTGATTGCAGTTGAAAATTTTGGATTCGCAAAAATATCCCTCACGGTGGTCAATCTCAGAATTACGAATGAAAAACTCAAATAACTTCACTTCTACGGATTGGAACTGTGAGGTATTTTGATGCCGTGATGGGTTTCATCGTGATTGTTATTATTATCAGCTGTTGAAGAGGTTAGAGCGCCTCTAAATCGCATGTTCTAATCTTCAGGCCTTCTAAATTATTTACTGTATACAGTTCTTTTCCAAAAAGTTCCAAATAATTCGTGGCACACCTGAAAATCTGTGACTGCACACTAATGCAGGGTTGTAATGACTTGAGTCATGACTCAACTCGAGTCCGACTCGAGTCGCTACTTTCTTATGACTTGAGTCATTTCCGTAAAATTTGGAAATGACTCGACTCGACTCGAGCCAATCTGTGTATTGACTCGACTTCGACTCTAGTCATTGCGCATGACTCAAACCAAGTCATATGACTCGATACATTTCATTGTAATTTCGAAGAATAGTAAAGTAACCGCACTATTGAGATTTCGTCTATTAGTACTGGTACTTGAAAATGCGACCAGAACTGCTAAAAGTGAGGAAAAATAGTACAATATAAATGCGAGCCATTCGATATCACCAAAAGAGTTATAAAATTGGGTGTGACAAGAACGTGACTGGAAATTGAGCAGTCAACACAATGTCTCGGACTCGAGTCATAATACCATGACACGGACTCGACCCTCTGATCGTTGACTTGGACTCAAACTTGACTCGGGGGGAATTGAAAATGACTCGACTTGACTCGAGTCAAAACTATTAAAGTGAGGTTGACTTGTGACTCGTAGCCTTGTGACTTGGTTACAGCCCTGCGCTAATGTGCCGCAGCACACAGATTGCCAATCACTGTATTTTATTCAATTGTATATTGAAGTTCTGCACCTGCAAGAACCTGTTGAAATATTACATTTTGATTGTTCGCTCGCTCTGTCTCGCAGGTTATTTACAGATACGGGAGGGATGAGCAATTGGAAAGGGAATTAGAAAGCGGGGAAGCCGAGATATGCTCGAGACACTTTGAAGAATCTGATATTTGCAAAGCGGGCAGTCGGCCTTGCATCAATTTTGGTGTTATGCCGACGTTGAATCTCACGGCCTCGTCGCAAAATACTGAAATCAACTTGCAACCTACCGAGACATACTCACAACCTACTGAGACCTGCTCACAACCTTCTGATACCGACTCACAACCTTCTGATACCGACTCACAACCTTCTGAAATCGACACTGAGCTACCCACTGTGGAACACACATTCACAAAATACGAGGCTCCGAAAATACCTCAAATTTCAACCATCGCTGATATCTTATCATCGTGGACAGAATCTCCTGTTCGCTATTGGCGGTTTCATCAAGTTAATCCACAAACAGTACACTTGACACATTATAAAGATGAACTGTTGCACGCAACGCCAAGCATTAGCTTACTGATATCTGAAGTTGAAGGGGATTTCAAATTTTCGGTAGCGTTTAACGGCGTGTACGCGCCCAAATTGGCTGCGTCGCTGGAATTTGGCAGTGGCAATTTTGAAAACATGATGTCGTACTTGATCGAGGTCAGGGTCTGTGTCGGATATGAAGCCGTTCCCGAAGAAAGCTTGTGGGATGGTAGAATGATTCACAGGTTGGAGCAAAGTGAAATTACATCCGAAAAAAGGTGAGCGTTCCACGGATATGGATGATATTACCAGAGGTTTCAGTGACAAAGTTCTTATACTCTTAGAGTACTCGGAGAAGGCTTTGTGTACTTGCTCATGTAAGGGCTGTTTGGAAATGATTATTTTTCAAATATTACCGACCAGTTGATAAAATTGTTAGGTTGACTAAAAAAAAAATGCTGTGCATCAAATTTGACTCAATTGCAATCTGTAGAAGCACAGATATAAGACTAGACAATTTTATATTTATCATTAAATAAATAATTTTGTTTAGAATTTTACCGGCCATCCCATGAAATGGTTAAGTTGTCTAAAAAAATCGATAACAAATTTAGCTTCATTCCAATTTTTAGAAGCGAAGTTATAAGTATAGAAGATTTTTGATTTGAAAAATAGTATTCTTCTACCACTACAGTTTTTAGGCGAAATTACTTATCTTTTAGACTTGTTCGGAAAGTACAGAGTGGTTTTGGGATAGCTTTGAAATTTTTGTTACAACCGCGCGAAATAACCACTGCATAGTGTGTATAAATTTTTGAAAATTTATAAAAGACTATTAGTCACTCTGTGTTTGTCGCGAAGATACATTTTGTAATTTTAAAAGTAGCCGCTTCCTATTAAATGCTAAAAGCATGCAACACTTTGACCAAATCTACTTCTTGCAACTGCTCACTTGATTACTGCACACTTTCCTTTTCCAGTTCAACCTGGAATAGTTAGGACTTGTCTTGGAAATGGCTACTGTTTGTAATTGACTGTAAATTTAGGGCGGTTCATCAACTTTGGCCTCTGTGTGTTGCAGTCAATGTCATTCAGTATTATAGATCATAATGACCTAAAAACATTTGTTGAGCCTCTATCATGTTTTCAGATACTTCAGCAAGGAGTGTGAAGTTGCGTTTGATGGGAATTATGATGTGTGCCATGTTTGCATGCAATTTCACATAAAATGCATCGAAGTTGTATCTCTCAAACTCAAGGTATGCCGCTTGCAGACTTGGGAAACCAGAGCTGATCTAGTACTAGTTGTAATTTGTTTAATGCTTCTATGCTCCCAATTTAAGTCTAATCTAATTCCTTGTTTTCCTGAAAATGCTACAGGTGGAAGGCATCGCGCGCAACCAGCAAAGCTTGGTGTGCAGCCATTTACCATTTTCAAGCTGATGAGAATGATCTCAGATTTGGTATGAACGGGAAATGATTTTTGTGGTATTTATTACAAATTTAGAATTAAATTTCTAGTAATTCCGATACTGATCTAGGCTACTTCGGTAAAAAATGAGCTATAATTCTAATCTAATTTGGGAAAGTTGAAAATTTTCTGTTTATTGTCTCAGGAATCGGAATCAATATCCATCCTAATTTTCCATTGCAGCCCAATTTCCACTATCTGTTAGAATTTTTCACTTTTGCTTGAATCATTTTAGAATCTGCAGGACATTGAAACCAAGAAGCAATCTCACCGGAAATGTGATATCAAGTAGAGAAAGATTATCGGCGAAAGGAATCGGGAGAGATGGTGTAGTTGTTGAATCCACCGCCTGTGGTGCGAATATCATCGGTTCGAATCTCGGCAGTAGCACATTTCGAAGTGGCCGTGATTTCTCTGGGCTTCTGTTGTATATCGCTGCTCTGACAGGGTCTTCAAAAACCTGGAGAAAAGCCTCTTGAAGGACACCCTCCTATATGTTCATTACACTGTAATTTGCCCAGTGGATCGCATTTTTTTACATTGGGCGTGTTGAGCGGATAGGGAACAGACAAATGCGGAGGTTAATCTTGACTTGAACGATTTGAGGAAATGGCCGTTATTTTTGACCTTCATGCGGCATATATACCGACTCATGATATGCATACACGCGACCTGCTCATATGCACACCGTGAGTGCATGAAATCCATTAATATGCGTATGCCGCTGGACATGGAAGGTGCAGATTTAACCTTGTAAGGCTTTTCAAGTCTTGCACCACCACTCCATGGTATACCCGTAATGCTGAAAGGCATGAATACCAGACAAATGGATGTAATATTCAGGAGTGTTTTTCCTTTGCGTCTCTCAATGTGAATGGAAACCGCGAATTTATCAAAAATTTAGTACGCAGTTGATCACCCCCCGCCAAACTTTCCTACTGCATATTTCACTGGCGATTAAGTCATCCATTATTAAAAGCAATCATGAATCGTCCATGACGTCGTGGTTCCACTATAGGTATTCTATGACACTGTGAACATCGTGGTACTAATTATACCAGTCTGAGTACTATTGGAAAGTAGACCATGCCTATATTCTGTCACTCGTTGATTTTTTTCTGAATAATATTCCCAAATTTCAACGGCGCTATAATACAGCGTGTCGATTGGTGTTAACTCGTGAAGTAGACTCAATTTTTTCAATTCCGATTTCCGTTTGTGACTTTGCATTTATATTTATAGATTTGGAATATTATATTTCGATGCCTTAGAAAAAATTCTCGAGCGTCTCGTAATTTTTCTTCATAGCAAGTTACCATTTTCCGTTCGATCGACTTATTTGGACCACAGGATATATTCAATAAGTTCTGAGTTGAAAAATTCCAACGAGTATGTAGGCCTATGCATTGCTGAGATGTGGTGCCGTGGATTACCATGGACTAAACGAGAGTGGCTGTTCAGGTGTTCAACCTTGGTCCCAAAAAAGAGGTCATTTGGGCGTCCTCCGAGGAAGTATTGTAACCCTGGGGTTATCAAGTCGTCACGTTCAAAGCAGATCCGAGATGAGTTTATTGTTGGTAATTATATCCTTCCAAAGCACCACAGATTGCGACGCAAAAAAGAGTGGAGGGTGTCGGGACAACTTGTAGAATTCTGTGAAATCAGTCACCCTCGGTTCGGTTTATTAGCAGTTTTTATCCGCTCAATACACCACAAATTGCGATACACTTGATAGATGTAGAGGAGGCATTGTATCCTGCATGAAAAGTAAAAGAAGATCGCATGTAAAAAGCAAGCAACAAAAATGGGGTGGCATGTCACGGAAGGCGAGATCGCATCATTTAGGAGAAGTTGCTTGTATTTCGACTTGAATGTTGGACTCTAAGAGGCGATACAATATAATGGGAGGGACTCTAGAGGCGATAGAATATAATGGGAGGCAAGGACTCTGGATGAAAAGTAAAAGAAGATGGTCATCTAAAAGAACAAGTAAGTTGTAGAGGATTTTGGACAGCTCTAGCTCTAGCTAGCATGTTAACAGACCTCCGGTGCGCTGGATGAGCGTTTAGATCAGTGGCTGTGCAGTGCACTGCCCCAAAGTGCTCTTATATCAGCGATTTTAACAGCTGAAACTTAAATAACGATATGCTGGATGGTTTGGTCTTCGTTTGTAACCACTGTAAAAGCATTCTGGTTGCTAGGCTCCCCTTTCACGCGTCGCCCATTCTTACGGCGTCTTTGCAAAGAAAGAGCCCCGAATAAGAACGAATGGAGGGAGTTGCATGCCATCGAACGAGAAGAGCAGGAAAGACACCAAAACGAGGAGGATCGAACATTGTTAGCCTAGATGAGATACTATGCCGCGGTGTAGAGACCGCAATTGATAGTCCCAACATCTCCACAACTGTTCATTACATCGCATTGTACAGTGTAGGCCTACATTATTGAGTGTCTTCAGCAGTTTAAAATTTTACTGCCTACTAGCTCGTCTGCAAAAGGGCACAAAAAAGTAAACTGGATGAAATGAGTCTCTGATAAAACTTCGTCCCTGATGTGCGTGTGTAATTGTGCATCAGTATATGTGTGATATGAATCGATAAAAATAATAATAATTATTATTACTAGAGACGAATTATGAAATGATTTTATGAAGGCCAACATTAATTGACAAACATATACAACGTCCTATATAATCCTAATTTGTAATTCGAGGGTGATCTCTTGATGCTGTCTTTTTGTCGAATAGTAGCGGGAGTCCTGATGCTGAGAGCGCGAAAGAAACTAACAAAACCACTGTGACATTCGATAGTAAAAATAGGCAGTGTGTTGTTGGTGTATTGAATCATGGTGCTCGGTAGCAATGGCCTTGGTCGATTCTATTTGCATTACTCAATTAAATGTCCCTTCCGGTCAGCAAAACTATCATGACGGAGTCGGCAGTGTGTCTTGAGCCGGTAAAAATAACAGAACCGCTGATTGTGATTATGAGCCAAACAAATCCGTCGGGTGGCACTAAATATGCAGCATTTTTCTACAGCTGGAGCACTGAGCGGAAGGCTTGTGCAATGTGCTGCACGTTTCTCGTCAAGGTTGTTATTGTTTAACTTCGGCTATAGGTAACTAACCTGCGGTAGGTTAGTTACCTATACTTCGACGGTGGGTCATGTTTGGGAGAACTTTAGCTCATACGCGACTGACGCTGTTTGGGCGGAGTACAGGGAGATCTGGATATTCTGGGACAGGTACGCATCGACGTTGAAATTAGACATGCTATGATCGTAGTTCTTGTTTGAAATGAGGTTATAGTCATGTTTGAATAAGGTCAGTTTCCTATTTGAAATAAGGTTGGTCTCATGTTTGAAATAAGGTTAGTCATGTTTGAAATAAGGTCGGTCTCATGTTTGAAATGAGTTAGTCATGTTTGAAATAAGGCCAGTCTACTGTTTGAATAGAGACTAAAATCGAAAAAGGAGCTGGGACATCGGCCGAGGTGGA
>ATSW01107608.1:0-11215 GCA_000444245.1 Botryllus schlosseri | reverse complement strand
GTACATTGAACGCTCTCTCATTCGAAATTTCATGCTGGTGACGTCATATTTTGTGATACGGTTGTTGATATACAATGTTCTTTCCAATTCTCCACTAGTTGCTGACGATTACCCCTGACGAGTGTCAGCCGAAAATATTCGGGTTCATTTCAATATTAGTATTATTAGTAAACTCACTCTTCAAATGAAATATCAAATATTTACAACGCAGCGGTTGCAACTATTAGTCGTAAATAATAGGCTAATAACGAGATATCATTTTGCATTACTCGTACTGGTGGCTCACAATATCCATTTCATGTGGATTGCATGCGTTGTATACGTGTATTCCGTTACAAGAAACATTATTCGCTACGCCAGAATTTCGTTTTCATTTTATCTATTAATGTGATGGTTGTACTTGAGGGAGCACCTATCTTTATTTCGACATTCTTTACTGGATTCATTGAATTTATGTCGGTCATGAAATTATTCATCATGTGAGTATGTCTGCTATATAGAAAGGAGCTTATTAGTATAACGATTTTGATAGCGATAAAGTTTTTCAATGGCAAAATTGTGGAGCTGTATATCTAAGCGTCAATATTTTCAAACACTTATTTTCTTATATGACGTAACCTCGTACTAATGAAAATAACAAAATAAAAGTAATCGTCAATAATCGTGATTTTTTGTGCTCATTTGTAATCGTCTGACGAACAGGTCGATCTTACAGACTTTTGTGCCACCTGTGGATTGATGTAGCCTATTTGCGATATTTCAAACCTCTTAATCACCAGATTAGCAGCGGCACAGGTATAATCAAGTTACTAAAACAGTGCCCTTTCAACTTATTTACGTGTCGTTCACTTGTCAATTTCCTATTAAAACTAGAATGCGTTCTCAAGTGCTCAGAGATGCATATATGACTTCAGAAAAATGGAATATATAAAATGAAGACCGTGAATCAGAAAAATTTTTTTTTTATAAATTTACACCGGTGGGAGATGAAAGTCACGTGCACTGAAATCAAGCTTTATGACGTTTATGAGTAGTGTACCAGTCTACTGCTGCGGGTAGTACTGTTTGTGTACAATACGATGATTCTCGACAGATATTTGCAGGGTTGCAACCAAGTCACAAGGCTCCGAGACACAAGTCAACCACACTCTTATAGTTTTGACTTGAGTCAAGTCGAGTCATTTTCAATTCACTACCGAGTCAAGTCCGAGTCTAAGTCAGCGAGCAGAGGGTCGAGTATGAGTCATGGTATTATGAATCGGGTTCGAGCCCGAGTCATGGCGTTGACTGCCCAGTTTCCAGTTAAATTATAGTTCAACCCACTTTTATAGCTCTGTTCGGTGATATCGAAAGGTTCGTATTTATACTATACTAATTCTTTTCACTTTCAACAGTTTCTTGTCGCATTTTCAAGTACCGCTACCAATAGACGAAATACCAATAGTGTGGTTACTTTACCATTCTTCGAAATTACATTGCAATGTCGGTCTTGGCCGCCTGAATCTCGAGTCATTAAACAGATTGACTCGAGTCGAGTCGAGTCACTTCCGTATTTTGAGAAAATTACTCGAGTCAAGTCGATTCATCAGAAAATCGTGACTCGAGTCGAGTCATTACAACCATGGATATTCGAGCATTATTGCCGGAAAAGAGCATCGCGTGACTCTGCATTCGACAGGTATATAGCCTACACCGTAGAACTAGCGGGATTACGTGAAGCATCCTTTACAAGACACATCACCACCGATGGAATTTTTCATTTTGAGATACCTGCAGTCGGTCATCAGGCATATATGATATGACGGGGACAATATTCGAATTTAGGCATTTCAGACTTACATCAATCGCCAACTTCCAATGGATCATTTATCGTCTGGTCACTGCTGTGAGCAAACTATCGCGCCACAAACGGCCTACTTGTCTAATTTGCTACTACACATCATGTGGAATTTGTGCATTCACGACGCGACATTGCGACCACGTCACAGACGCCCGCGAGACCATTTGGTGATGCACCCAAATTCTATAATTGCTAGAAACCCATGTAACCATCAGCATCATTTAACAATTTTTTTTATCAAATCAATACACCACAAGATTGCGACGAATCGTTACACCCCAAATATACAGGAACCCGAAAATCATACTCGAAATATAGAATTAATTTTGTCACTGTTACGTAATAATTTCAGATGAAGTCAAGTAAGTAAAGATTCTATTGAAATGAATTGAGCAATATGAATATATTGCATATTGCGACATAGTAGTTCTGAACTTCTAAAACACTATATTTAACACGTAAATCGCAACCAGACACAACGCGAATCCAATTAGTAACCTATGCTCGAGGCCATACCAGTGTTGGGATCAAGTCACTGCCTTCGAGTCACGAGTCATCTCGAGTCATTGCAGATTTTGACTCGAGTCAAGTCAAGTCAATCGATTCTCAAAGGTGACTCGAGTCAAGTCGAGTCACTTATTTTTTGGAGGTGACTCGAGTCAAGTCGAGTCAAGTCAAGTCAAGTCAAGTCAAGTCACGAGTCAAGTCAAAATTCAAGTAAAATTGAATTTTTGAAGTTTGAGTGATGATTCAAAGTCATTACATTTTGCTAGCTGTGTGAAAGACCAATTAATTGATCATTTATCTTGAATCAAATAACGCATATCTAGGTAAATACACATGCAAAAGACGCTGTATCCTTCACGTACACGTAGAACTGCTAATAAAATACGTGAGTAACTATACAGCTCCATGCAACAGTCAGTTATCATCAGTCAAAATATANGACCTAATACGAAGCTTCGAGAAGTTGAAACAAAATGATATGGTACAATAGACTACACCCATCTACAGATCCGTGAGAATATAAACACACAAACTATATTTGTTCGATTTAATTATATAAGAGGGTTGGTAAATGTGAGCACTACGTAGGCCCAACCATCATTGAGCCGTCTATAAAAACAGAGACACGTTGCTATGTAGCTAAATCTTCTATTACTACTACTACTACGACTGTACGACAGCGTATGCTGTGATCGTTTAGTTTGCGACCAATTTATTTGTGCTNTAACAATGGAGGATCAGANTAACGTACAATCAGTAAACGACTGCTTGCTCTCACAAGGGTCACTGGCGTATTTCGAACAAGCCGAACATACACAAGATACAGTGATTTATTCGACACCGTTTACGTGATGACTTGAAATTGACTCGGACATTTTGCTCCGAGTCACGAGTCAATGCACATTTTTGACAGTCTCTCGAGTCAAGTCAAGTCAATTCATTTTTTCAAAGTGACTCGAGTCAAGTCATACGAAAATGTTGACTCGAGTCATCCCAACACTGGGCCATACCACGTTGAAACCTCCCCAATCTATAATTTCACCATCTCCCATTCTGGAGCGAACCATGTTTAACATATCGCTTGTAGACTCCTACTTCAGAATTCTTTATGGCTGCCTGGAAATTCAATATTCTCGAAACCGAGGATGCCACACACTTCAAAACAGAAGAAAAAACATTTGATTCTCATAGTTAGACAAAAAATGTATAAGCAAAATCGCCATGATCTACCATATAGATAAGCCCCTAGTGGAGGTCAAGACTCCACTCATATGTTTCAAGCCCGTCCAGCAGCAGTAACTGTGATTGTTGTGGTGCATGGTATGTTGTGGAGGCGTACGCAGAAGAGATTGGGGTTCGAAATCGATACCCAGTCCTTCTGAAATGCCAATTCTTATCTCCAATATTTACAACCTCGTTTGTAATTGAGCAATTGGTACCACCACCACGCTGTTGTGTTTCGGCAGAACAATAGCCTACTAAGACACTTTTCGGGTGAAGCCTCGCATTTCTGAACAGAAGAAGTCACACTAATTTACAATAAATATTCATTATAATGTTTTTGTTTGTGGCAATGACAATGTTACTTTGGCACTCTATTGATTCATCTTGCGCACCAGTAATCAATAGCAATGTATCAGATATGTAGTTATATACAATGTTCCCTCTAAGCTGCGCACGTGCGCAAATGCGCAGTGATGAAACGGTCTCTGCGCACAAAAAATCCGAAGTGATGACTTTTTTTTTAATCGTTGCGCACTCCAGTCCAAGGCACCGCGCAGGCGCTCAGACTCGAGAAAAATGAGAGGGAACATTGCCAGGGGTAAATAGTGCTATCGCTGAAGTCGGACACCGAGGTAGGCCTACAAGTGCGGCCCGAAAAGGCAAATTTTGCGCACCGCGAAGCAAGAATTTGCAATCGTGTGCGACTCACGAAAGAGATTTTTCTTTTACTATGGTATCGTACGCGTGAGCGATACTAATATCATATCAATAGCGCAATCCTTTGTGGGAATGGCGAAATAACATGGTTTAACAAAGTTATAAATAACAATGGGCTAGCTCGAAGTTAACTGCGAGAAACTAACGAATAGTCTTCTCCGCGTGGCTTGAATATTGTGTAAGATTACACAATATTGTACAATTACATGCCGCGAATTTTCGAAGTCATCACTTCCATCAGGCGAATCTGATCACGTATGGTGATATTGGATAATATGCAGAATATGCAAGTACGAGCACCAATATCAGGGTTGTAACCAAGTCACAAGGCTCCGAGTCACAAGTCAATCTCACTTTTATAGTATTGACTCGAGTCAAGTCGAGTCATTTCAATTCACCACCGAGTCAAGTCCGAGTCCAAGTCAGCGAGCAGAGTGCCGAGTCCGAGTCATGGAATTATGACTCGAGTCCGAGTCCAAGTCATTGTTTTGACTGCTCAGTTTCCAGTTGAAGTCTTGGTAAACCCACTTTTTATAACTCTGTTTGGCGATATCGAATGGTTCGCATTTATAATATACCAATTTTCCTCACTTTTAGCAGTTTATGGTCGCATTTTCAAGTACCAGTACCAACAGATGAAATCCCAATAGTGTGTTGGCTTCGGAATTACAATGAAATGTCGGTCTTCGCCGTCTGAGTCTCGAGTCAATGACTTGGTTTGAGTCATGCGCAATGACTCGAGTCCAAGTCGAGTCAATACACAGAATGACTCGAGTCGAGTCGAGTCATTTCCGTATTTTGAATAAATGACTCGAGTCAAGTCGAGTCATCAGAAAATCGTGACTCGAGTCGGACTCGAGTCGAGTCATGACTCGAGTCAATACAACCCTGACCAATATTGTTGAAAAAATCCATCCCTTTGCAAACGTTGATCGGGAAATGCAGCAACTATATGCACTGTAGGGCGTTGCATTATATCAGCTTCTCAGCAGCCAAAATTTGTGATCTTATTCGATCCGTTTGAACGGGTATCTTCTGTCGATAAGTTCATACGCTGATCTTGTTCTTGCTTCAATCAGACTTGAATATTCGTATCATTATATCTGACTGTATGTCTTGATCAGTGGTACCCAAACTTTTTCGGTGTGAGGGCCAAATTTAGAATTTCAGAGTACCGTCGGGGCCGCACGAATACTAAGGCTATGAAACGGATCCAAACAGTCGCCGTGGCTATTTCGGAGTAGTTTTATTGCCCTGGCGAGAGTTCAAAACTGTACAGTGTACACTGTTTACCGCTACTTATCTGCTGCATTGGGTGTCCGTTGAGTGAATCAGCTTTTCTCGCCTAAACACGCGAAGTGCGATAAATTTCTTTAGTTTCATGACTGAATCGGTCAACATGATCCGGAATTGTATGTATTGCTATCAATATTCTTCCTGTCTCTGTTCACGTAATCTGATTTACCGGTAGAGCTGAGTGAAGTGTGTTTGAAAAGGTATAGGCCTCCTAATAGTAATTAAACATCTCCGGGGGTATACCCGTTGGCAGGAACGTAACAGCACTTCGTCAGGACCCCGGGCTCCCATAGGATGATAAACTGACCCCGCATCACGTTGTTCGCTTTTACAACGAAATTAAAGTTGTACTGTTTAGTGAGAGAATATTTCAATAATTCATGATGGAATCGGTGAATAAGATCGGGAATTGCATGGTGGTCCTCTCTGCCCACGTAATCAGATTTAACGGTAGAGTTGAGTGAAACTGCAGACCCCGTAAAATTAAACACCTCCGGGCGGGCGGACCCCTTGATATGACTTCGTTACATAATGTTATTTCGTGACCTCCTGTCTGCTATATTAAAAAAGTGTAGAATTGCCCAAAACTACTAAACTGAAAGATCACACGATTTCAGATAGGTATTTCTTCACTGACATATAATTTTCTTTCCTGCGGGATGGTATTTGTCTTGTGAGGTTCAGATTGCCAAGACAAGAACATTCGGCGCCAGTCATTTAGGCGCCTATATGGACAATTAAACCTATATGTATTTTGTATATATATAACGAAGTATTTGGTATATCGAAGTTTTTGGTCAGCATAAAAGCAGTCCTTTACGGCCAAGGCTTTCTCGCTGCCGATCGCTATGACACACTTCTTGGAGTCACATGTTACATGGCCTAAAACTTTATATGTCTTGGTGCGTTGTGGTGCGGTTATGGCCAACGCTGATATGCCGATTTCTATAAATCTTGCACATTTTTTCTTGGGGAAGAGTACCCCATAATCAAGATATGAAAGATAAGAAAGATAAGAAATGTTAAATACTCTATAATTTATGCTAATTCACGAAATAATTTTGGCCCCCTTCGAGCTCGGCCCCCCTCAATTGGAGGGTTTGTGGTACTGCAGTTACGGCCCTGACTATAAGACTACCAATCATGCTGCTTTTAGCCGGCTAAGCAGTATGCATCTCGGCGTATTCAACCGTGAGTCACGTGTTGCACATCTAGTTATCATAAGGTTACCATACGTCCTCTGTTAAGATGATTTGTCCTCTTTTTTGATTTTTGTCCTAGGAGGACGCCCAAATGTCTTCTTTTTTTGAGATTTTGTCTTCTTTTATGAGGATTTTGGTTACATATAGGGCCAAATTTGACTGATATACATTAAGTCAGCACTGTATGTAGGAACGCTACGACGACTATTTCGGGAGCTGGACCGGAACGTTAACCTTTTTTTCAGTCAACCACCTGTTAATGTGAAAAAAAAACTGTATTTTCCGGCAGTTGAGCCTCTTTTTCTTTTTTAGTCAAGCGACCACGAAGTGGGAAAAATTTACTATTTTTCAGGATTTCCCTCCGGCTCTGAAAGTTATCAATACCTATTTATATCTATAGCTACAGCTCGTTCAACTGGAAAGTTAGGGAACATTGCATTGAAACAGCAGTGACGTAACTTTAGCAGTCTATACTCACAACTTTCCTGCAATTCTATAATTAAAAACTACAGAGGCCAAGCCAAGCAAGAGAATTTTATAAATATAAATTATTATTTTTTTCTCATAAATCATTTCCTAATATATTTTGGGGGCTGCAAGAAGGCTACCTTGGGGCCGCATGCTTGGGAATCACTGGTCTTGATAGTAATGAGTGCATTGCCGGTATTAAGACGTCACATCAGTGTTTTAACGCGATAGGCCTACAACGATCGCACGTATTGATTTCAAGTGCGTTCTCGTGCGTGTATGTCTGTCTTCTAGTAATCCATAGTATGTCACCATATCGTCGCAGTGGAATCAAAGTGACTTATGTCCAGATTTCAATATCTTTTGGCATAGCAAATAGGAGGTTACGAAATAGCATGATGTAAGGAAGTCATTATACCAAGGGGTACGCCCGAAGATGTTTGATTATATTTAGGGGTCCTACCTTTTCTAACACATCTCACTCGATCAGCTTTACCTGTAAATGTGATTACGTGAACAGAGACAGGATTAAAATTGATAGCAATATATGCTATTCCCGATGATATTGACCGATTTGATCGTGATTTGTAGAAAAATTTCGCGCGTTTAGCCGTAACGCCAACTAAACGAAGAGCAGACATAGATGGTTAGTAGCGGTGAAAAGCTTGTAGCCTGAGAGGGGTCTGGGGGGCGAAGCCTCCCAGAAAATCGGTTTATCACCCTATGGTTGCGCCTGCCTGGTTGCGCACTTGCCTGGTTGCGCGCTGTTGTCCAAGGGCCTGCGCAGTGAGTTGGTGTATTTGCGCAGACTCGTAAAAAATTAGAGGGAACATTGGTTATATATGTGTATTGTGGAAGATTCTGGTGTTTATGACTCCGCGAAATCTTGCAGATTAGCGTAAGTTTTTGTTTTGTTTGTTTGCGATATTCATGGTGTTTGTCGGCTACTATGGTCATTTACACCAGACCAATTTTCTTCATTNTTATTCCGTAGCTGCCGACTTGTTGCACGACCGACTACTANACTTTTTATAAGACACCGCGTNGACCAGTGGTTCTCAACCGNGGGACCGCAGACCCTTAGGGGTCCGCGAAGCCGCGAAATGTACAAAATTGTTGATAACCTAATTTGTATTTTTCTTTTTAATTAGGAAAATGTCGAGGGAATTTNGCATCATTACTAGTAAAATTCCAGAACGGCCGTCTGAGATGAAATATCCTGCGGTGCAAGCTCATTATAATTGCTAAATTGCCTAGAGCCTACTGATACAATTATTTTGCTGTTTAGAGATGTTTTGTTGGGGATTGCGNAAAAAATTAAAAGTTGGATTAGTAAGGTCAATCACGGCGACTTCGCAATTTTTACNNAAATCCATTTTCTCCTGNGATATGCATGTCCANTTTTTCATGATAACTTCAAGATGAGCTGCTNNATAGAAATGACCAGGCTTGANNTTAAATGCTCATTAAAAAAATATGATTTGTCAATTTTGGAGCCATAGGCCTATTTGTTGCAACCATATCCAAATATGTCGTCGGAAGCGTTACACGTTATTATTATATTCGCCACCACCTATTTTTGTGGAAATGAATTTTCGGCAATCGTTCATATCAAACCGAAGGCACGGATTTCCAAGACACGACTATACGCATTTCAAGAAATGCAGTTTCAAAATTCGCTTTGAAATGATAAAAGTCAACCCAATTGCTACATAAATAGTATGATGTTATTTTTAAGAAATGTCACTTTGTTGCTGTTTATCTCTAGACTACAGTTATCATTTACACAAAACAGANGACGATTGCACGATAATTGAGCTAAATCTGAACTAAAACTTCGGGGGTCCGTTACGGTCCAAAAGGGGTTCTCGAAGACAAAAAGGTTGAGAACCACTGGCTTAGGCGGATGAGATGGCGAGGAGGGGCCTAAACAAACCTCCAACACNTNGCGTAAGNGTTCCGCGCGCGACTTAGTGAAGGTTAAGAATCACTGGTCTAGAGTAGACCAGTGATTCCCAAATNCCAACGTNGGTGATATCGCCCCCCAGTGGGCAATTTTGAAAAACAAGGGGGCGAAAAGATCAGATGACTCTGTACTCTCTCCATGAATCCTACTATAGNTTCTNTCACAGAGAGAGGGCCAATATCCCTAGATTGTTGCATCAAACGCCATCAATTTTTCGCTTCGGATATAGGCTACGTTGTTTCGAATAAGNAGTGTGAGATGCTAGGATTGTTGTTGNACGTAAGGTTAATGGTGCTCGACTACTAAGGTANCATTTAAAACAATCATGTTTAAAACAAGGTCCTTGTTTAAAACATGTTTTTAATTGTTTGTCATGACGTCACGAATATTTAATTGTGATGCCATAGTGGGTTGGCATTNACAATTNAAAATGTAGGGTAAATATGGCTCCTTCGACGAAAANGGATTCCGATATATTTAACCAGGACTTCATCGTCTTGCAACATTTTTACGGTCGGTAATCATCATCATCAGAACACCCATTCCGTAACAATGATTTATATCTACGGGCAAAAACTGTTAAACCGACGACGATTTCGAGTGTTCCAGCCACCCCACATCGTATTAGAGGTCGACCGATATTGATTTTTGCACGCCGATACCGATGCCGATTTATCGACACACTCACAAGGCCGATATCGTAGGCCNATGTTAATATGGAAGGAGCAAAGAGCCATTTCGCCAAAAATATTACATATTAGGCAAGATGGCACTTGTACATGCCATAGAAAGCTGAACAACAAACGAGAAAACTGAAATTAAAAAGAANTATTACCTAATTGTGCACATTCATTGAAATTTGGGATAACCCAAAAAGCAAAACGTGATACAGANTNGCAGATCAGTCCATTAGCGGTAGATTGTAATGCAGNTNGNAATAGTTTCTNTGCATGCTCTGCTCACCCAGTTAAATTCGTCCTNCAAGGGTAAATCTGTCAAGTATCGCACTTTGCGTCGTCGATTTCTTGAGATTGAGAACACGGNACATTGGATTTCCAATATTTTCGAATTATTTTATGTATAAAATATCGGCCGCGATATCGANAACCGAGAATGTTCCAAATATCGGCCAGGTCGATAATCGGTCGACCTCTACATCGTATACGTCGACTATTTCGGGTAGAAATCGTCCGTAGGCACATACTACATGGTTGTTTCTCGTACGTATTTACACAATTATGGCATAATTAGTCAACGTTTGGAAAAAAAAATTCCAAAAAGGCATTTGTTTAGAACACTGTATAAAGTTTAAAACATGTTTTAGACAAAGTGTTTTAAAACACCGTTTGTTTTAAATGCAACCCTATTGACTATATTATGGTCTTGTGAACCAGAGCATGCAATTTGAAAATAATATATCCGCAAAAAAATAGATTGATCGGGTGAGGAGTACGAATTCAATAACAGGCTACATTGTATATGGAGTCAATAATATGGCCATGTCATGTCCACAATGTTCTGTCTAGCATAGGGTTACCATATTTCTTTGGCTCAGATTCCGGATACTCTTTAGCGTCAACTAGTGGATTCCAAACTGATGTATGAGCACATTGTCTGTCAATATGACGTCACACTAGCTAAGCTTTACTTATCGACCAGAGGAGGTCACGACCTGGTTTAGGAATATGTGGCTGTGCGTTGTGCAACCAGGACCGAAACCACATTTTTCAGCCCTCTCCCGCCCAAATAAACAATGATTTTTGGCCCACCATAGGGTAATCGACGCTACTTTTGGGGGTGGGGGGGTTGCTATATGCACCTGGTCGTTAAATTATTTGAATAAATTCAGTCAATCATATTGGTTCTTCCATATATTACTACGTAGTTTGATCCTCTGTCCGCGCACATGATCAGAGTTAGCGGTAGAGCTGCCGGAGGATGATGACTTCGAAAATACAGGGAGCTTAATTGTACATCGTGAAGTCATGTTCATTA